>VXBC01009147.1:107762-125038 GCA_013399945.1 Ploceus nigricollis | reverse complement strand
GGAAATTGGGGGAGGAGGAGAAATGTTTTGGGAGGTTTTCATTCTGCTTTCTGTGTGTGTTTCTTGTGCTTTTGTAGTTTAATAAAGTTTTTCTTTCTATCCTTAAGTTTGGGCCTGCTGTGCTCTGTTCCTGGTCGCATCTCACAGCAATTGTTGGGAAGAATATATACTCATGGGTGCACTGGCATTGCGCCAGCGCCCAACCCATGACATACCAGTAAGGCAAAGTCACTTCTGACTTAAAATCTTCATGGATACTACAAGATTTATGAGGGTCTTTTGAGAAAACATTCCACATTTTTTATATTGTGGCCTAGCTAGAAACAGCAAGGCAGAAAAGGCCCTGGGGGCCTTGGTGGCTATGAGGTTGGACACGAGCCAGCAATGTGCCCTTGTGGCAAGGGCAGCTCATAGTGTCCTGGGCTGCATTAGCAGTGTTGCCAGCAGCTCAAGAGTGATTCTTCCCCTCTGTTCAGCACTGTTGAAGCCCTGTCTGGAGTTCTATCCAGTTCTGGCCTTCCCAGTATAAGAGAGACTGGAGAGAGCCCAATGAAAGATCGTGAAGATGATTAAGAGACTGGAGCATCTCTTGTGTGAGAAAAGTCTGCAAGAGCTGTGGTTGTTCAGTGTGGAGAAAAGAAGGGTTGAGGGGGAAGTTTATATTATAAATAAATAGAAGAACCTAAATGGAGGGTGCAAAGGGGACAGAGCCAGGCTCCTTTCAGTGGTACCCAGTGACAGGACCAGAGGCAATGGGCACACACTGCAACACAGAATGCTCCCTCTGAACGTTAGGAAGCACTCTTTCACTATGAGGCTGGTTCTGAGGCTGTGGAGTCTCTGTTCTAGCTGATACAAAAAAGTTGTCTGGACATCGTCCTCAGCAACTGGCTGTAGGTGGCCCTGCTTGAGCAGGAGGGTCAGAACAGATGATTTCTGGAGGTGTCTTCCAACCTTAACAGTTCTGTGATTCTGGGGCATCTTCATATTTTTGACTGAAAGTTAAAAAAGTCTTACTGCAGTGGCCTTTCAGAGGTATCTTCATGCACAGCAAAAGAACATAATAATTTCTGGTTCCTTTTAAAGTTAGGAATTAAACAGAATAGTCACATGCTATGTGTAGATGCCTGATCCATTTATATGTATGTATATATGAAATCTCTGCACCCTCATGCAAGAGAAGAAATGAGTTTGTTGTAGATCCTGTTAGGTGAATGATCTCTTAGTTATAAGCAGGATATGGAGAACTTGCTACTTACTGGTATCTTTGGAGCTTGATTGTCATGTAGCTAATGTTTCTAACGCTCATGGCTGCAGAATTTCATGGGAAGCAGATAGGTTAAAGTGTAGAGTGCTCTGATGCATTTTGTGACAGGATCTGTTCTTTATAATTTTCTACTTTTTTAGTAATTTCCTTTTGAAAGCTTGCCTTCTGCATATTCTGTTTTAGACATGGTTGTTATCCTGAGGAAGTTTTAGCAAAATAGTTGTGCTCCATCTAATCACTCTTGGCAGATCATTCTGCACATGAACCTCCTTGACTGAGACCACAGTTTTGCAGCTGTTTGGCCAAAGTGAATTGAGTTCATTTTAGGCCATATGAGAGAGATGATGGTAATTGGCATCATTGTTTTCTGGAGCCAGCAGGGAAGCTGATAAATGAATGGATATTGACTCTGAGTTGCTCTCAGCTCATCACTATGTTCAGGCAGGTGATGAAACAGATGTAGATGTCTGTGCTCTCTCCCTTGCATCTGTTTGGGAAATAGAGTCCTTAATTCTCCCAAGCCATGTATCCTCAAGCTGACCTGCAGTTCATTATCAGTATTTATTGCTGTTGTCTGCTCCTAGCAAATCCCTTCTTCTCTCTTTCCCCTGATTGCCAGATGCCTGGTGTACAGCAAAGTATATTCCCTGCCTTAGACATGTAAACACTTGTGGCAGACAATCACAATCATTTGCAAGTTCTAGGTAGGAGCTGGAGCCAGCAGACCAGGTACCTGGTGACACATTTCTTCATGCTTCACAATCTTCCTGAAATATTTTTATCCCAGGAGNATAAATGACACAGAAGGGTCTGGAAAAGGGGAAGGTACAGGGGAGGATTGACACTTAGGAATGGTCCATTGCCTCAGGGGAGGAGGGGGGTTACAGAACTCATAAATGACAATCATAATACAAAGGGTAAAACCAACTATTAAGGGTAATAATATAAAACATGCACCACAACATCGAATCATATTTGTGTACCCAAGTGTCAGGTGATAGTCAGTTTTGTCCTGTATGATTACAGTAGAACAACAGTGGGAACTGGAGTAATGCCATTGTTGTTATATTTTGCCTCTACTCTAGTAATTAATTTTCCATTATAGAGCCTGACAGTTTGGTGTCAACCTTAACTGTTCAGTTCAGAAAATTTACTCAATACAGACTGCAAGAAAATGAGCAGCTTTTAGTACTGCTCTGGCTTTAAGCTACAGCTTGGTTTACTCCCCTAGCAGAGAACAAATTTGGGTATGGTTGTCCATAGTGTAAACTACTTTTTGGTTGTGTAAATTCCTGAGTTCTGAAGGAAAGTAAAGTCTGCCTTGAGTGCTAGAGTACACAGAGATACCCAAACACAAACTGCAAACGCAGCTATCCTCGTGCCTGGATTTTAAAAGGTAACAAATATAGCAGCAATAATTTTTTTAAGAAAACTGGATATACTAGATTTTTTTCTTCCCTTAGAGGCAGGCCTTAGCAACATGATAATGTGGGCACAAGCAATGATAAAATCTGACACTTACAGAATAAAGTGTGTTTTCTAGTCTGTGTCATTATACGGGTTTGCTTAATGTTTGCATCTGCAGCCTAATATTGAGCTTCATGGTGCTCACTGTCAGTTATTAACATCTTCATAGACAGTCTCGAAAACTTACATGTAGCTGTAGGAATGCTTCATTTTAAGATGTTGTTTTATAGCATTTCAAGCAGAGTAACCTTTAACATTTTGAATATGCATCCATATAGCTAGACAGCGCTAATCTAAGCTGTGCTTTGTAGAAGCTTAGTTGAAGTTCACTAACAAGCAGGAGGAATTCAAATGAATGAATCTTTTCTAGTTCCTATACAGTCATTGCTTTGGTTTGAATTCTTACAAGACCTTTCACAGAGGGATTTCTTTCCTGGCCAAGGATATTCTTATGTGCTTGAGTGGAAACATGAGAAGCTTTATACCAATACCAGATTGTTCTCTAAATATAGCCACTTCTAGTTGTTATGTTAAACTCAGTGTCAAACTGGAGAGTTATTAGGGCAGTAACTGTGGTTTGTTTGAAAAAGAAGAGAGAACGTTGCACAGTGAAGTTGTCTTATATGGAAATAAGATGACTGGTATGCATAGTTTGGACTACCACATGTAGGTAAAAATCTGAGACCTATAATCAGTGTTTGTTTTTATATAATTTGGAGTGAATATAAATTCACAGCTGATGGGTGTTGAAGCCAAAAATAGGGTTACATGATCAATCATCCCTTACTAACATTGGAATGAGGGTCTTTTCCTGTGCTGGGTCAGCTAGATATTTTTCTGTTAGTTAAAAAAGTTCTCTTTTCATGGTTGCTTAGATTTTGTGCTGGTTTTTTTGAAATTTTTCTTTGAGAGAGACCATTTTATGTTTTCTGTTAGTTATGCATCTAGAAGGGAGTTTCATTGTTATGCCTATGGTTGACCTGCAGGTAGTCCACTATGAGAAAGTTGAAGCCCAGAGCAGTAAGAAGTCTCAACAGAAGTCTACAGCCTGAAAATATTTGAACAATTCTGTGAAAAGACAAAAAAACCCCTACTTTATCTTTGAAACTTGCTGGAAAATGGAATTGTTGCCTACTGGACATCTGCACTAGCTGAATCATCCTCATAAGATCTTTTCTAATTCAGTAGTTGTACCATCTGATTTTGTACAGTGTGTATGTATGAGCTGTTTTGTACTGCAGTGTACCCCCCTGGCAGGGAAGGGTGGCAGACAGAAGGGGCCTCACAGCAATATTTTTCGCTAGCCTGATGGAAGAAAGCCTGTACAGTCTTTTGGGGCGATGTTTGCAGGCTTTACCTGGCCAGGGGTTCTGTGCATTTAAGCACAGGTTGCTGAGGAGCTTGCGTGGTGTGCCCAGGGAATCTGCTGCAGGGTTTCCATTTGTGCTGCTGTGGTCACTCTTGTCTCCTGAGGTGCCTGAAGGTGATAGGAAACAGCCCTGCAAAGGCATGGAGAGGAGTTTAGGAGTGGAAGATTGTCCAAAGCCATGAATGCATTAGATAGGTAGACCACAGTATATCTGTTGAAAAGGGTGCTGGAGTATGGCAGGGAAAAATGCAGGTAAACCCAAGATGGGAAGAGATGATGTTGACTCCAGTTCAGAAGGCTNTCTCCCGAGGGAGCAGAAAATGTGGGTACTACACTGAAGGAGTCCAGGTCAAAGAGGGATTGATACACAGCATAGAATTTCAAAATTTAACCAGGGGTCATGGCTCTGCTTTCCAATCACTTTAACTCTTCCAATATTTTATAGCAGTACATTGCCAAACAATAAATTAATTTTTTTACAGAAACCTGAGAGAATTATAAAAATTATGAAATATCAAGACCTCTGTCAGTCCTCTATCAGCCACTTCTGCTGCCCCTCATCTCTAGCTAATACCAATAGTCTTATGTCAGCAACAGTCTGCAAGCATCCACAACCAAAGAGCCATAAGCTGTGAGGGAGAATGGACCGTACTGTGACAACTTCAGTGAGCATCAGAAATGAGCATGAGATGGCTGGTTCAGTTCCAAACTTTTATTTTTCATTGCATTATTCCCTGCTCAGATTAAAATCAAACTGATTATACAAGTAATACTCCAAATATTTGATTTTGCTCTTTTTTCTAGTTACGACGTATTTTTAATTTTCATCTAAAGCAATTAATTAAACTAATTGCTTTTAAAACACCAACTGTAATGAACTAGTCTATACTTACTGCTTTATTCTCCTATCTCACCAGCTTATTGCACAACTGCATAATTTAATAATAATAATGTGGAGATAAGCACAACACAGTACAGTGCAGGCACAGAATTGAGGGCGAGAAGTGGGTATGGACTGTAGGGGGAAATTAAGACCACCAAAAACTACTGAATCTATGCTGATTTGCATAGAAGGCAAGAAACTTATCTCCAGGGCAGGGATAACATACTTGTAGAAAGGTAACTCCAAAAAGCCTGGGTGTTTGGGCACTTCCAGAACCCTGGAGATCCCAGCTGGTTCAATACTAGAGCCAGGACTGGTGACATCTTTTTCTTTCTTCCTTTCTCTCTTTCTCTCTTTCCTTCTGTAAACGTCTTTCTCCCTCTTCTCTTTTACCCTACCCCTTTATCCAAAACCCGCTGTTTTGTGTTTATATAATAGGTCAGGAACAAACACACCAATTTCCTTGGCAAGGGTGTAATTTACTAACAAAACTTGGTAAGCTTTTGCAGACCCTCTGACTTTTGAGCAGAAGCCTCTATGAATCTTACAGAATCTTTCAGAAAACTTAGTTACCTAGTTGCAGGATGTATTTTATTGACCTCCAGCATTATAATTTTTTTTTAGTGGAAAAAAGAAAATACGTATAGCAAAGTTCTTTGCAGCATTCTTGTGTCATTACATTTTCCTAAATTCAGAATGTGAAGACTTTTTGCCTTATATAATTGTTTCATACTAGGTCAGCTTGTATCAGCTTCTTGGTAGCTTTAGAGACCAGGCTTTTGAAGACTGGTATGTGAGCTCTTGTGCTTTCTTTCCTTCCTCAGAGCACTGCAGCTATAGGCTCAGTACTTCGGATTATTTCAATATCATGCATTGAAAAGTTGTCTTTTTGTCTTTTCTGAGTTCTAAATGGTTATAAATACTCCCCTTGTTTTCCAAGATAAAACTTGGCAAGCATCTACTCTTGTGGCCTAGTTTACTCTCAGCTTCTGAAGTGTGGAGGAGCAACAGCTCTGGGAGTTTCACCCTCTGTGTGCTCTGGAAGTGGGTCTTTCTCCTGGTTCACAGCAGAGGCAGAGGCTGGGGACCACGTCAGAAGGTTGCACTGATACCACGTTTCATGGCAAATCTTGTATGTGTGTGTTATGAAGCAGCTGTTGATACTATTTGAGTCTGTAGCTTGGAGCAGAGGCTGGAAAAGACAGTCCTACACCTTTTTGCTTTAAAGAGTTGAGCAGCCTGTGTATGAAATTTGAACCCGAAATAGCAGTTGTCCAGCTAGTCTAATCGCTCATTAACATTTAATAAAGAATTAATTGTCTCTGTATTCCCAGAGATGTCCATTAATACTTCTTGGATGAGCAGAACTGCAGATTTCTTCAGTAAACAATGAGCTTTCTCTGCAAGCAGCAGAAGTTTCTGAGTCCGCAGGGTAACAGGCTAAACTGCTGGGATCAGCTGCAGGGACAGGCTTGAAAATCTGTTTCTTGAATTATTTCACTAGAAACAAAGCAGTGAGTCACTGCCACTGACCAGCCAGACACACCAGCACTCCTGTCGGTGCTGTGAACAGCGTATGGGAGCACTCACATGCGCCCAGTACGAGCTCCTGGCTCCCATTTCCCCTCAAGGGACGCATGTTTGCAGAAAATACTTTTGCAGCAGAGAATTTGCTCTTCCTGGGGAAGCTGCAGACACAGAGAACCTGTGTTTGGGATCAGCACTGAATGTGTTTGTTGATGCTGTATGAACTTTGGTAACGCCTTCAAGCATTCCAGCATTTGCCTTGTCTCAGCTTCTGAGTTATACTTTATGGCAAGTATGACACTAAAAGGCATTCTCAGAAGACGTGGACTAAGGACTGTTTTTAGAAAGACCACACAAAGCTTGGCAGATAGAGCAAAGTTATTTCTGCAGGGTTTATTTTCTGCATAGTTTGTTTATATTCAGAATAAATGTGAGGCACATGCTGCTTAGTTAGGCTTGCGTGTTCATATAGTTGATACCACGACCAGCGCAGGCAGACCACCACACTGAAAACAGGCCGCAGGAACTGGGAGGCAGTGGGAGAGTAGTGTCGCAGTGTGCTTATTCTACACTTTATTCATACCTGAGCATCCATCTGAGACTACTCTTGGGTACTAAGAGCCAGCTGTGAGGAGGTGAGTTCAGATCTGCTGGTACATTTTGGGCCTCTTTAACTGCATTGTGAGCAATACTCAAATGTAGGGTCTACATTTGCAAGGGAGCCAATCCTTTGGGGTAATGTTAAGTGCCCAGTGAGATTTAGCACACTGAGTGTAAATTAATTTAAACAGTGTTTCATGGATTTACATAAACTTTATTTATGTCTATTTGATCACCCTAGGATCACAAAATCACAGAATATGCTTAGTTGGAGGGGTTCCATCAGGATCATTGAGTCCAACTCCTGGCCCTGCTTAGGACACCCCAAGAATCACACCATGTGCCTGAGAGCATTGTCCAAACTCTTCAAGAATTCTGTCAGGCTTGGTGCTGGGATCACTTCCCTGGGGAGCCTGTTCCAGTGCCCAGCCACCCTCAGGGTGAAGAACCTTTTGCTGATATCCAACCTAAACCTCCCCTGACACAGCTTCATGCTGTTTTCTTGAGTCCTCTCACTGGTCTCAAGAGTGCAGAGATCAGTGTCTGCCCTTCCGCTTCCCCTCGTGAGGATGTTGAAGAGCACAGTAAAGCCTTCCCTCAGCCTCCTCCTCTCTAGGCTATTTAGGATATAAAATAAGCAGAATAAGGCCTAATAGCCTTAGTGATCCCTTAGGGGGAATAATACTAATATAATAATAAAAAATATCTAATGAGAGGCTATAAACTCAATTGCTTTAGAAGGTTTTGACAAGTTTTTACTCTGACTGTGAAACAGGAGTCAATGAGGACATCTTGAAGAAAACAGTTTCATGAACTGGAAGGGTCAGATTGATAGATTTTTTTCAATGACTCATTTATATCTCAGGTTTTACTTCAGTCTTGATAAATGTGTCTTACAGCTCAAGTGGGATTTACTGAATTCCTTTGTGAGCAATTGCCCAAGGATAATACTGGATATTCACTGGAATGACATTGCAGAAAGTGCTAAAATTCACCAACATTCTCGTGAGCTTTTCACTTCAAAAGTAATCTAGGAAAAAAAATGGAAATATTTGAGGCTTGAGTCACAAATAAAGTTTTAGCATCTGTGATGACAAGTGTCCCAGGGCAGCTGGGGAGCATTTGAAGGGGATGCCTGAAGGAATTCATTTGTTGACTGTTGCCTAGCAAGGGGAAGCAGAGAGGCCACCACAATGTGACAGACAGGTGAAGACTGGACTGGGACAGACAGATGGCAGAGCCCTGCGCCTGGTGACATCTGATGGCCTGAGGTGAATTCAGATGTGTTAGGTGGTTCACTGAGTTGGACAAAGAAGGGTTTGACTAGCTATTTTAATTACAATAAAACCTAGGGAAGCTAAAATATATCAAAACTCAATTGCTTACAATCAGCAGTTAGACACACTGTAGAAAGCCAAATGCTGCTTCCTAAATCTCCTAAATTGTTAAACATTCATACCATTGACTGGTATCTCTCTCTTTCTGTTCCTTATATCGCAGTATGCTCAAGGAGTTGTCTTTTGCTTTTGATACTAAGTGATCCTCACTAATTTTGGATAGTTCAATTATCCTGCTTGGAGCAGAAGCTCCATGACTGAATGTCCTTCCAGTAGTTCTAGGGACTGCAACTACTTAGGGATGGGGGAGAGAATCCTAGGGCATCAGCCCCTCCCCACAGAGGCCCAGAGCATCCTGTAAAATACTTTGTGAATGTTATGGATATTGAGACCATCAGTAAATTCACCACTGTGTGTGTGAGATGTTCTAGAGATTACAGTTATGTATCTTTGGACTATTTTGATAAACCCTTCTCCAATTTTGTGGATTTTGGCTCAGTCTGTCTGTACACCTCATACACACTTTCAGTTGCTACCAGCCCCTGCAGGGCAGGAATGATGTACAGGACTGCAAGCCTAGAAGCATCCCTAATAAACTGAAGCCAATCTTTGAAATGGTTAATTGATGCATGCAATTGTGCAGAACTCCAGGAAACGTTAGCCATGGGGTGGTTGTGATGTTCAACATCAATAGATGTGTTCCTTGACTGAAGGATTTGTGATTGTGCATGTTGAATCTTCACCATCGCATGCACCTGGTCCAGGATGAAGCTTGCTGGGGCAGATGAGTCACTGCAGCTGCTTTCTCCTCAGGGTCGGTTCCTCTGGCCAAAGTGGCCACTGAGTGAGTAGAGCAGGAAATAAGGGGCTGCTCAACAGCAGCCAGTGATAAACTGGTTAGAAGACAGTGATCTCCAGCAGTTTTTGGAAACTGATGGTGTTGCTAGGCCAGTTCCCTCAGGTGACCTGTGACCAGGTTACTGTCTGCACCCATCAGGATCTGATTAGCTCACCTGTAAGCTCTTTCTATAGCCAGCTGTTTCAGATCATATCTATAAATATGTGCCTCACCTGTCTGCAGTTCCGTTTGCATTTTATGATGTGAGATCATAGATCAGCCCACCATGAGCGTGCCAGTTATCCCAATGATTCTGGTATAAAAAAGAATATGAAACCACTAAGCTTATGTAAAGCAGGAAACTGAACTCATAGGAGTTCAACTTATGATGCCAGTGAAAACAAATATATATTTCAAGGTTTTTTTTTTCCGTCTGTGTAGGATCTGGGGCCCAGCCAAGTATCAGAATAAATGTAATTTCTACTACCCAAGCAGATCTGTAGTTTCCTTTGGAGAGATAAGGCTTGTGGACAAGGGTTACATTTTAGTTGATCTGATGTCGCTGGGAGAGACAGACAAGTGTTTAGGCAGATAAACTGTTTTCCAGGGTAATGCAGTAGGCCAAGTGATTTCGCAGATGCAGAGAGAGCAGATCCAGGCAGTAGAAAAGTTTAACTTTTATAATCTTGCATTTAGAGCATCCACATGGTTTGGAGTTGCACTTCAGAAGGCCACCAGCTGAGGTTTTTTTATTTCCCCAAGGGAAAACCTGGTCCAGGACCTTCCATGCATGCTGTCACCCTATTCTGTCATGAACCAAAGCCAAGTCATGATGGGCAGATTTGTTCCTTGCTCATGCCAACTCTAAAGCTTACTTGCCCTCTCCCTCCCAGGGCCACTACTTCCTGTGACCAATCTGACTGCTTGCCTAAGTCCAGGATTGCTTCAGAGCTTGGCTTAGATGGTGAGCATCACGGGCTTTTAGTTTAACCACTTTGGAGTACACCAAGGACATGACTCAGCCAAGAAATCTTTACTTTTGATGTACAAAAGCCTGATCTTCCAGATGATGGAAATCCAGACACGCAGAAACCAAAACAGGGTTGATTGGGTTGGAGTATCTCTTTCTTCTCTCTCTTAACTCTTACTCCTCATGGCTGTTCTTGTCACTCTGATCCAAGGAGAAGTGTGGTCCCATAAGTGCCCCCTTTAAAAACATAGCAAGAAGTCCTTTGTTTCATGGTCTGGATCACCAAATTCCTTATGCTGGCTCCCTGTGGAGTGCTGCCCTACAGTTTGATGTGGATTGCAGGTTTGATAGTTTTTTCTTCAAAGATGTGCCCCCAAAACTGTGTGGACTACAGTTAGGCAGGTTTGCCTCGGCCAGGCTGAGATGTGCTCATACCACCGGGCACATTATGTGTACATAATACAGAACAGAGCTCGTAATATGTTACCTGCATACTCCACTACATCACATCATGTGCACCTGTGTAAGCAAATAAAAGGATGATGAGCAAAGTAAATAGACAACATAATGCAAAGGAGTGAAAGTTTGTATTTTTCTGCTGAAGGAGGGATGCACTCCACCAAGGCAAGCAGCTATGCTAGAAGAGATGTCACAGTGCATTCCCTTGTTTGCGTGATCCTGGTGGAAACATGATTTAGCAAAGAAATAGAGCTAGTAATGGAATAGATGAAAAATGTGAACAAATAGATGCATGGTGATTTCTACTGTATCTGCTTCTTATCTTTAATATTCTCTGTGCACTGGGGGCAATGGAAACTCATTTAGGATGACAAAGAGTAAAGAAAAAGGTTTTTTCAATTATTTCCCATCCAGAAATTCACAGCAGAGAATCTTGTGTCTCCAAATATTACCTATATTGGAGACACAAGATGTTGATGTATACCAGCTAACAGAAGTCATGGAGATGTCTTTTGGAAAGACCTGTTTCAAGGAAATCAGATATACTTAACAAAAACTTGGCAGCCTTTTTGTCAGCAGATGAAAAGTTGTCAAAATTATGTGATGAGTAGCATGAAAATGAGAACTGAGTGATGTGAACAGCAGTTTACTGAGACTGATGGGCTGGTTGAAACAGCAGAAACAAAATTTGAAAGTGTATAAAAATTGTTGACATCATTGTGAAAGGAAAAAACCCACATGCTTGTGGCTCAGAACAAGCAGGAGATCTGGTGCATGATGTAAGGACCTTGGGACTTGAAGGAGAACAAGGAGAGGAAGCATCCCCAGTGAGTGGAGCAACTCCTCTAAATCAGAAGCAGAAAACAGCAGCTCAGGCTGGACCCTTGCCAGACCTTCACAGGCAAGCTGACGGATGGAGGCTGGAAGACTTTTCCAGAATGGTAGTAGCTGCAAGCAGATGCTGCAGTCACAGAGTGTTTCAGGGCTAATTGTATTAGTTTTGACAGGCTTGCTAACAGCTGTATTCTGAGCTTCCTGGGGGAGCAAAGGCCAGGGCAGGAGGTGGAACTGGTAGTTAATTCATAAAGCCATCTTTGGGAAAGGAGCCTTGGAAGATTTATGCCCTGGGGCTGGCAAACAGTTTTCTGCCCTGGTCTGGTGAATGTGGCAAGAAAAAGATGAAATAAATCATTAATCTCAGTCCCTGTAGGGAGACTCAGCTTGTAAAATAAGGTGAGCTGGAGAGAAAGCTGCTGGAGGAACTCCTGTTGTCAGGAGTCCATTTGTCCATTTGGCCAGAGGAAGGTGGGTGACTACCTGGGTGAACTGCCTGTATGTTCATCACACCAGGCTGTGCTTTTCTTAAAAAATTCTTTTGTTTTTTAACATACTACTCAGCTTTGTGAAAGTTACCTGGAAACCCTGTTGACTCCCTGAAGAAAATGAGCAGATCTGGTGGAGTATTCAGGTTCCCTCCCTGCCTGGAAGGGCAGTCAGCAGTGAGCAGGTGGGACCATGGGCTTTTTCTGCAAAGAAGTGACATCTTTAGGCTTGAAACTGCTGCTGCCCCTGTAGATACAGAAGAGAAGGCAAAACCTTAACAATAGCAATGCATGTCAGTCACTGCAGAAAACAAACACAAAACACCCACTTCCTGCTTCTCCATTCCTCAGCTGTTTTCACAGGGTTACTTTTAAGAAACCATGGAGGAGGCAAGGAGGCTTAAAGAACAGAATGTTTTTTCAGTGATGACCACACCGACTAGTCCCAGGGTGTACCATGTAGGTTGTCTGGTGTGAATCTAACAGCTTACCAGAAATAAAATAATCTGTGGCTTGATGGGAGTGAAAACACCAGTTATACCCTGCAGCATCAAGTAGCTGTGATCATGGCACCCCCTTGAATGTTTTGGGCCTGAGACTCTATGTTCATTAATGTGGGCCAGGCTTTTCCACTCAACCCTGTGTGTATTGTGAGTGTATCCATCTGTTCAGGGGAGAAACTGCTGCTGCAAGTCTCCCACGGGCCGAGGGGAAGGGATTAAACACCAGCTCTGGTAAAAGTGGATCCCTGCTTGTGTTCTTTTAAGAGAATTTAATGAATGACACTCTGAAATGAGTTACCTGCCCTTATAGTTTTAATCAATCCCTTTCCACCAATGAGGAGAAACTAATACGAGTAGATATAGGTGAAGAAAAGAACATTTTACTTACAAAACAAAGTAGCAACAGGCAAAAAATAACACTAATAGTCACTAGTTACAAAGGTGCTGAAATCTCGCTGGCTCCTGGGGAGCAAGGGGAAACTCAAAATGAGTGATCCCCCGCCCCCCCCAAGATGGTGCCTTCCTCCGGCGACGGCATGGTCTGGGAGACACGAGGAAGACGGCAGACGAACCCCGCCCGGTGCAACATTCTCTCTGGATCAAAAAGCCGGGAAGGCAGGAGCTTACAAGGCAGTTCGGGTGGCAGAATTGCTGGTGTAGCCGGGACACTCCAGCCCCATGATGTCAGGCTCTTGTTCACTGGGTGTTGGTGCTGTGGTCTTGCTGCCTCCTGCTGAACTCCACCAGTGTTGGTGCTGCTCTTCCCGAGCCGTGGGTGTGTTGGGGGGCAGAAACGATCTCCCCAAGTACTGCAAACAGCACCCTCTAGCCCCTACGGCTCTAGCCCCACACTGCACAATTCAGTCTGAAGCAGGCTTTGACTGTGAAATGCAGCTTCTCTGGTTGCTGCTGTTGTGGGTCCACAAGCCTGCCCGAAACAACCCCCTCTGAAGGCAAGAGAGAAACAAAAAAGCCCATGAAGGGGAGCCTCTGGCTTGAGCCAGAGCGTGGAGGCAGGAGAGCTCTGCTTGGGTGACTCCGGCCAGCACCCACTGGCCCATGTTTCCCACTGCACTGCTGGGTCTTAGAGAGACAGTAGCAATTTTGGGCACATAGATATGGAAAAAAATAACATTTTGGGTTATCTACCACGCTGTTGCTGCATTTTCTTACCTGCAGGATCCAGCTGGGGAAGAGGGCATGGGGCGTTCATGTGCAAACTTCATTTGCAAAATTTTGTCCCTCTGGCTCTATTGTTAATATTTCCAACTAACTTTTTCTGGAGATGTAAGAAGACTTCATAGATCTCAGAAATGTACTGCTTTTCTACCTTTTTTTTTGCAATAAAATATAAAAAGAAATCCCAAAACTAAAGCCAAGACCCAAAATTGAGATTCTGAGATTCCAGAGAAGGGATCGATAGATCAACTTTTGTTCTAAGGAACCCTGGTAACATTCTTTCCTGTTTCTGTATGGGAAATACAGAGAAAAATGAAAACAGGACTTGCAAGTGATAGACATTTCTTGCCATTTTTCTGTATAAATGAGTACCTAATCAAATGTAAATGCACCTATGAATGGCTACAGGCTGTTCCAGAAGAGTAAGGGTGGAGGGGTTGCCCTCTCTTTCAGGAGGTGGAATGAGTGTGAAGTTCTGTCTCTGAAGAACAGGCATGAGCAGGTTGAAAGCCTGTGGGTAAGAATCAGACACTGAGACAGCAAAGAGAACCTCATGGCTGGCGTGTACTACAGGCTGCCTAACCAAGGGGACAAAGCCTTCTTGCTCCAGCTGCAAGAGGCATTATGCTTGCAGGCTCTTGTCTAGCCAGGGGCCTTCAACACAGGGCAAGTAACACGGCAAGCTGTGGGCAGTCCAGGAGACTCCGGTAGCGCATGGAGGATAACTTCTGAAGCCAGGTTATAGACAGCCCTACCAGAGGGAATGTGATACTGCACCCGTGGGTTGCCAACACAAGTTAATTTGGGCTGTCAAGATTAGAGGCAGCCTGGGCTGCAATGATCATGCACTCAAGGACCTTGCAGTCCTGAGGGATATGGGTCAGGCAAGAGTAAAGTCAGAATCAGGAATTTTAGGAAAGCAAAATTCCAGGTTGTCAAGGGTGTAGTCAATAGGATCTTCTGGGAAACTGCTCTGAGAGTCAAGGGAGCAAGAGAAGTTTGGCAGATCTTTAAGGTTACTTTCTGTAAAGCACAAGAACTAGCAAAAGGAGGAAAAGTTCAGGCAAAGAAGGCAAAAGACTGGAATGCATTAGTTTGACCTGCTGGTCAAACTAAAGGGCAAGAAAGAAATCGACAGTCAGTGGAAGCAAGGACAGGTATCCAGGGAAGACTATAGGGTCACAGCCCAGTTGTGTAGGAGTGGTGTGAGGAAGGCAAAGGCAAAGCTGGAGCCGAATTTCACAAAGGTCACAAAGAACAAAACGAAGAGCATCTATAGATATGTCAGCCAGAAAAAGAAGGTCAAAGAAAGCATTTAGCCCCTTGATAAGCAAGGCAATCTGGTAACTAGGATGAGGAGAAGGCTGAGGTGCTCAAAATTTTTTTGTCTCAACCCTCACTGGCAGCCTCTCTTCCCCACACCTCGTGAATGAATGGACTGTAAAATGTAGCTGGGGTAGCCGTGTCCCTCAGAGAGAATCAGGTTTGTGACCACCTGAGGAACCTGAGCATACGTAAGTCTATGGGACCTGATGAGATGTATCCCAGAGTCCTGAGGGAGTTGACTCTACAGCTGCCAGGCCACTCTCCATGATACTCAAGAAGTCATGTCAGTCAGCAAATGACAAAGAAACTTCAGCTTTCCTGTATTTGCACGGCCTCTTACACTGCTAAGGGCTGCATCTACCCCCTGAGCAAGTAATTGCTGGAAATTTCATGCTTGTGTTTCTGTGTCATCAGGCTTTTCCTAGAGTTTTGTGAGTACTCTCATCTGCCTTCCTGTGATTTTGAAGAGTAGCCCTCTCTTGATAACTCCCAAATGACTGCTATAAATTAACTGTCATGAGCATTTACAGGAGGATTGTGGCTTGCTGCAAAATGAAGCTCTATGTTATATTTTTGGGAGGCTTACACCACTGTACATTCATCAAATTCTCCACAGACTGGAAAATAACCTTCTATTACTCCCACAAACAAGTGTGGAAAGTTGTCTGCTTCTTTACACCAAGGACCCCCCCTTCGCCTTTGCTTTGCTCTCACAATTGCTCTGTGTCAGTCGTTGAGGTCTGCATTGTGAGACCTTCCTTTCTGCATCAATGGCATGTCATTGCTGTTACTGAAGTGCAGTTTAGGATAAAGGCTGTGTAGTCAATGCCGCCATTCATTTGGAAGAAATTTAATGTTGGCATTTTCTGTGCTTGGTACTGCCAAGTGCTACGCTCCCTGATCATGATTAGCAAAGCATTTGAACCTACACATAAAGCTCTCTGTCAGTGCTCACATTTATTTCAGTGGAGCCAATTACACATTTAAGTTGTCAAAAGAAGCTAAAATTATTAGGTTGGGAGTGAGAGCGCTCTGTTTCTGGAGAGTTAATGAATATGTAAAATTAATCCTTTTAGAAAAAGCGACCAACCCCCATCCCCAGTCAAAAAGGGAGTTCATGATCTTTGCTCTCGTACCTGTGGTGAATCAGACAAAAGTGGGAGCAAGTGCACAACACACAGACAGCAGAGTCAAATTTACATTGACATAATCATCCCGATTGGAAATTATAAGAGGTTTTCTTTGAAACCACTATTTTTGTAGAAGAAACCTTAGTCTACATACAATTAAGTTTTAAAACTTGGCAGCCATTTAAGCTTCATAGCTGGTAATTTGAGGTCTTCATGTGAATGTATTTTCCTATGTCAATGTAATTTCTGAAAAAAAAAAAGAAAAAAGATTACTATTGTAAGAAGGATCTGTTTTCTATGGGTTTTCTCTTGAAGTACAGACAAAAACAAGGCTGAAATCTAAACTGAAATTGCCAGGCATGGATTCCAAATTGTAGGTTTCTTTATGAGTAAAATTATCCAAGTTCAGGGTAGCCTAGAAAAATAGATTCTTCATCTGAATAGGATATTATCAATTGCATCAATTAAACCCAAATGTTTTAATTTAGGCATTTGACTTCTGGTGGAGTCTCGATGATTTCCCTCTATCTTCCTGTGAAAAAACATGCGTACCTTGGGCAGGCATATGCCAGCAAATAAATGTCTGTGCTAACTTGTGTGAGCTAACTGGATTAATGCATGAAAGTGGATGCTACAGACTCCCATATTATATACTGGCAGATTAAGTATTTGGCAAGCACATTAGGTGCCCATTTTTAAATATGTATTCCTGTGTTTATTTTTCTTTCAAATACTGCTGCAGTAACAAGTTACTTGTACTTTNNNNCACAAAGAACAAAACGAAGAGCATCTATAGATATGTCAGCCAGAAAAAGAAGGTCAAAGAAAGCATTTAGCCCCTTGATAAGCAAGGCAATCTGGTAACTAGGATGAGGAGAAGGCTGAGGTGCTCAAAATTTTTTTGTCTCAACCCTCACTGGCAGCCTCTCTTCCCCACACCTCGTGAATGAATGGACTGTAAAATGTAGCTGGGGTAGCCGTGTCCCTCAGAGAGAATCAGGTTTGTGACCACCTGAGGAACCTGAGCATACGTAAGTCTATGGGACCTGATGAGATGTATCCCAGAGTCCTGAGGGAGTTGACTCTACAGCTGCCAGGC
>VXBC01009147.1:40106-73490 GCA_013399945.1 Ploceus nigricollis | reverse complement strand
AGTAGTCTGTAGCCCTGTCCAGATTTGACACAGCCACTGAGCTGTGATGAAATGGCAGCTTCTTGTAGGGTAGTCTTTCCAAGGGAGCACCAAGGAGAAGGGATGATGCAAAGCTAGAGGTCTGTCTAAGGAGAGGGGAAAACGAAAGGGAGGGGAAAGGAGAGGGGAAGGGAGGGCAGGGGAGGGGATAAAGAGTATCCCTTGAATAGGTTGCATGGCTATTATTTTTTTCAGTCCTTCCACCATTTGGATTCATGAAAATTTGTGTCTTACTTTACAGATTATTTTTGAGGCAATCCGTGGTGTGTCAATAAGAAGTGACACTGCTATTGATGATATTCTGTTCCAGGCAGGACCTTGTTTGGGTAAGTTTCAAGATACTTTGTTAGAGACACCTGAAATTCACAGTGCTTGTTTGTGGGTGGGTGATATTTCCCTTGAGTCTCCATTTGAATTTAATATCAGGCTGCTGGATTAGTGCAGAACTTTTACTCTCTAACAGGATGTGAGATCATCCTCAGAATCTCAACTAGTAAAGCGGCTGTAAACCTTTTAAAAACCACATGACAGTCCCATTTAAATCCAGCATGCTAATTAAATTCTGCTGTAAGTATTCTTAAGTATGACAAAAATAAAAATAATTACAGTATTTCTTCATTCTTTGCATTCCAGAAGTGGAAGAAATTCAGTTCTCATCAGGCTATCTTGACAGCTTAAACGAAATAGAGTATTAAATACAGTCTGTTGAAAGGAATGAAGCACATTGAAGAATTGTATGTGAGAAACTGCACGAACTGCCTATTTTAAAATATGTTTTAAGTAAATGCTGGACTGGTTTGAATACACACCAATACATAGGAAGAACTTGGAGCACTCATGTTCCTCACCTTTTCAATGAAATTATTGACTCAGGGCTTCTTAGACCGTAAGTTTTTGATATTTCCTCTTTTGCATGAGGTATCAGTTATTACATAAAGGCTTCCCATTTTGCACCGATCATTCATTTTTAATTTTTTTAACATTTCTGGTATATAAGTAAAAAGAGGAAATTCAAGTTGCACAATTGAAGTCCAATATTGTGTTATCTTAAATCTGCATTCAGTGAATGTTATGTGTTGGGGATAGAATGGATTTTTGTTAAGAAAATTATAAATGATTTGAAATAACAAAGAAAATAGTGTTAGCTACTAGTATTATCCTACAGGTTAAGTGCAATTATTCTCAATGACAAATCTCTCTGGGAAACTTAATACTCTGCTGGCAATTTTTTGTGACGGTGTATTATTTTACTATAACAAATATATTTGTCAATAACAAACTCACTTCTAGTGTTCAGTATAATTCAGCATAAGATGCTGGCCTGTGGAATTATATGAAATGAAACACTTTAAAGCCATATGTTTTCTGGGATGAGAGTCTTGTTGTTTGTTTTTTTATTAATTAAGTTTGTACACTCACAGAGAATGCACTTACACTTTGCCCAACCACAGATGTCTTGCAATTATAGTAATAGGAAACTGAATTCACGTCTCGTTAATTTTTAAGATTTTATGTATTTGTGTGTAAGGGGTTTTTTTTTTTAACTTACTATAACTTCCTAATAAAATTTAAGTTTGAGTATCGTCTTATTGCTCTGCTCTAGATTTCATACTAATTAGTGTAAGGAAAAAGAACTGAACCTAATAAACTAGCCTGAATTCATTATTTTGAACGTGAAGAGAATGAAATGTGTGGATCACATCACCTAAGAAGGCTACCAAAAAGTAATCTGAACTGCTGCAGGAAGCTATGTACTGAGTGGTAGAAATTATTCTTATAGTGACCATATCCTGCTCCTTTCAGAACTAAGAATATGCTTTTCCTAACAGCCTATAAGGATCAACAGCACCTGGGATGATCTAGGTCCTTGCATATTTCATAAATTTTCATTTTGGTGACAGAAACAATTTAAGAGATTGTTCAATGCAATACATTCAATACTCATGTATTTATTTAACCATACAGATTGAATCCATTTTTTGTTTCCTAGAGACTGAGGAAGAGCCAAAAGGAATTGATATTTTATCTGCCTATCCTAGATACCTACAGTCTCCCTAGTCAGTTGCTTATGAACACATCACTCTTGCTATTATTCAAAAATGAAAGCAAACAGAAATAATGGACTGTTTCCTATGCATCAACACAATTTTACAGTTATTCTGTAAAGTGCATGTTTTGATATCAATATTCAGCTCAAATTATCTAAGCAGAAAACAAGTGAAGATGAAGCGGTTAAAATAATCAGGCTTGGTGGTTCTCTGTATGTAAATGAAATGAAGCATGAAGTACAACTGTTAGGCTCTTATCTCTAAAGATTTATGCAACTCTGCCTCACTCCATCAAAGTAATCAGATTTAGGCTGATAAAATAAAAACCTAAATGAAAGACTCTCCACTGAGTGATTTTTAGGGACCTCACTGCTACAGTGATTTTAGCGGTATCACTGAAGGAAATACTTATCCACAAGGTGTGAGGTATTGCCCTGATGCGGGGGGAGAGGGGGGGAGGCAAAAAAAGGGGGGGGAAAAACCTCACCAAAACACCAAACCAAAAAAACACCTAAGTTCTTCCTTAAGTAGGGAACATCACCTTTCCCATCATTTTTGTGGCAGGAATTAAAGTACAGAGAGAAAATTTGAAAGCTGGCTTTCATTTACTTCCGTGTCTGAGGAATACCAGTTCATAGAATAGGAAATTCAGAGACTAGTGAAAGAATGGCTACAAAACATTTGAAAACTGGGTGCAGTGCATTAAGATTTCTCCAGTGGCAAACTTCAGTTTTATGGTGAGATAAAAAAATATTCTATCAGCTCTGTCCAAATAGGAAACTCCTCATGCAATTAATTTTTGTCCTGGACCCATATTTATTTACTATTTTTTCTTCACTGCTGCAATAGCTGTAGCAGGACCACAGTGGGGCAAAGAACAGTTCTTCTGAGACTTGCCATACCAGTCCTGTTTAAAGTCTGAAAATTTCTTTAAAAGGTAGTGAAGACCTTACAAGTAATTGCTTTGATCCCAGTTGTGTCAAAATCTGTAAAATGGAAGTGAAAAACCTTGAAAAGCAGCTATAATGCCCCAAGTGGTAATGGGCTTGTATTTGATTGCTGTAAATGTAGCTTTGTGCTGGACTGGAACTCAACTTGTCCTGAGATCAGTGGAAAGCCCTTTTATTGTCTTCGTGTTCAATACTGTCCTTATGTTTAATCATGGTTTTATTCTTTAAATATTGTCCCATTAGTTTTCATTTTATCATTATCCTTATTAATTTTCAAAAGGAGGGGCAAATTCAGCTCTCATTTACACCAACAGAAATCCAGAATAACAACTGTTATAAAATGTCACTGTTATTCTGTCTTTATAAAGTAAATGAAATTGTATTCTGACTATGGTGGCACACCAAAATAAACCTAATATAAACTTCACTTTACAATCATGAAGATTCACAAAGACAGCTCAAGCCAAGCACTAAAAGACCTGGATTTTGTCCACCTGGATGTGAGCAGAGCTTGCCAGTGTGACTGCCCTCACTCAGGAGACGCACCGCTCCAAAGGAGCAGCGGTGTAAGGGCAAAGCCTGGAGAGAGCACACTCCTCTTGCAATGTGACAGACACACTGAGTCCTGTTCTACCTCTCATGTTTTGAAAAAGAGAAAACCTGACCCCCATCCCACCTCAAAGAAATGACGAGCTGTCTGTTGTGGTGCATTCCCTAGCTACACTCCTCAGTTCGGGCCACTCAGGAATTCTCCTTAGGCCTCAGCCTTGATTCATGGCTCCTGGGCTCACCCTTGAGCTGACCAGAAACACCCGGGAACTTCTGCTGCCAAACCAGCCCCTGTTGTCTGACAGGCAGTCTTGGAATGTTATTTACCTGAACCATTAACGTGAATCATGGAATCACAGAATTGTTAGGGTTGGAAGGGAGCCCTGAAGATGATCTATTCCAACCTGCCCTGCCAAGGCAGGGTCACCTACAGCAAGTGACACAGGAATGCGTCTAGGCTGGGGGGAAGGCTGTTACAGTGCTCTGCCACCCTCAATGTAAAGAAGTTCTTCTCATGTTGAGAAAAGCTCTTGAGCTTTACGTTATGGCCACTGCTTCTCGTCCTGTCGCAGGACACCACTGAAAACAGTCTAGCAACCTCCTCTTGGCAACCACCTTTGAGATAGCTGTATACATCAATGAGATTCCCTTTCAGTCTTCTCCAAACTAAATACGCCCAGCTGCTCATAACGTCGTAAACGTGCGCAGGAAATGCGGCAGTGAACGGAGCGCACGGGCAGCGGAACGCGGGGCCCGGTACCAGCCCAACCCGGCCCACGCTGGGCGCTGCCGCCGACCCAGCAACAAGGGCCGCAACGCCCCGCCCCGCCAGCCAATGGGCGCCGGCGCCGCGCGCTCCAGGCCAATGAGGAGCTTTAGGGCGGCTCAGTCCCGCCCCCTCTGGCGACCGAGCTGAGCCCGCGGCGCGGGCTTGGCCCCAAGCGGGAAGGAGGGGTGGCTTGGGGGGAGCATGGCGGCGGCGCGGGAAAAGGGGAAGGTTGTGAAGCGTGGTGAGTCCAAGTCCCCCTTCGTACTGGGCTCCATCGTCAGGATCTTCATGAAGAACTTTCTGTGAGTGAGCGGGGGGCGTTTCACCCCCCCTTGAGCGGCCGCGGCCTGCTCCTTCCGCTCCGCCGTAGAGGGGCCGAAGCAGCGGAGCGGGATCGCGCGGGTACCGAGGGCTGGAGAAGGGAGTGCGGGAAGCGATGTTCCATGGAAGGCGGTGTCTTACTTGGAGTGGGGAGCTGGGAGACGCTGCTGTGTGGGTTACGAGTCCCAGGGGTTGTCAGCGCAGTGTCCCTTCCCTCGAGGCGCGTTCCCCGGTGCCGGCCAGCGTTCCCCAGAGCTGATGGCTCCTGTCGGCCGTGCAGCCTCTGCGTGCTCTTTGTGTCTCAGGCAGGTGGCTACCAAGCAGTGGAGAAGGGGAGACTGCAGAAGGTGCTCGTAGCGCAGTGGGGATAGGCCTTGAGACCCATTAGGATGAAGTGTCTGTAGTCTTTGCACGTGTTTTTTCCAGCTGCTGTGTACTGCGAATACCATTATTTTTGGACGTGTTTGGACCAACAGAAGTTGTCGGACCATTTTCTTACGGCTCCATGCGAGCCTTGAAAATCTTCAGTATTGTAGTGCATGAGTCACGTGTTAGATGTTAATTGAATCCTCAGAGACAGTAGTTATATCCTCATTAAGGGTTCATATGCCTTCTCTTCCACAAGTACATGGTTTATAATATCGTGTTGCCATTAACTGCTTTGTACTCCTCCTTTGGTGGTAATGTTTCAGCTCTCTGTGTTTGGCACAGTGTAGGAATAGAACTTCAAATAATTCTTTGTAAATTGAGGGTGTTAACTTGATACGAGTTTGCATGGATGGGTTTGCTCTCTTCCCACAGTTACTGACTGTTGCAGTAGGCATTCTGGATGCACATGGTGAAAGATGTCTAATGCAGTTAGGAAAAAAACGAACACAAGTTATGGCTTATGCCATAACTCCAGAAAGCTACTGCATGATCAGTTTTCTGTCTTCTTTTTGATGCATAAAATAAAATGATACCCTAGTAAGTTCATTTTAAAAGTTATCATCGTATTGCTGGATTTTATTCTTCACAGTCACTGATTTTAAAGAAAGTTCTGGTGAGTACTCTGACTGGTGGGAATGTATTTCATGGTGTTTCACTGAAATGTTAGTTTTCACTCTGGAGACTTTCTTACAAAATGGTATTTCACTATTGAGTCTAGATGAGAAATTGTATCTGTTTAATAAAATAATGAAATGTTTCTAAGCAAGTTCCTTTTTGTTTTTAAAGATAATGTAGTGTTTTAAAATTCAAAAACTTGCTGTGCTTTCCAGAACGTACACTGTCTGTGAAGTACATCCAGGGCCCAACCTGAACCTGGTTGTAGGTGCTAATGGCACAGGCAAGTCAAGCATTGTTTGTGCCATCTGCCTGGGACTGGCTGGAAAACCTTCTTTCCTAGGTCGAGCAGATAAGGTAATTATGAGCTTTTGTGATTTCCATAGTTAATCTGAATTTCATTCAGAGCACTGTCTAGCAGAGAATAGGAGGAAAGACTCTCTTCCTTGATTTGCTTTACTTTTATAAAAAGTAAGGCATCTGAATTGAAGAGTCACCTGGTCCAGAGACAAAAGGGGGGTTATTTTAATTAACTGCTTGCTGTCTCGTATAAATTATGAAATGGAAACACCTAAATTTTAGTGCAATCTGAGTTGACTAGAAGTTTTATCTGAAGATGGCTCAGCATCCACAGTGGGGTAGAAAAATCCCACTTAATGGCCTAAACATTTGATAAGGAGTACCAGCTGAAGGAGAAATAGACAAAGTCTAAAATAAATTCTGAAATACATAGTACCTCTAGAAATAATGTGCTCCTAATGTGTCTTGAAAATTCAGCTAAAAGCATAGAGGCACTGATCATTGATTTAAGTGGAATTTGGATTGCTCTTCTCTGTTTTCACTTTTTACTGTCAAGATATGCATTGATGCTGTAGTAGGAAGTTTATATCTTGAAATTTTCAAATTTTTGCACTTGCTTTCTTGGATATTCTCGTTGGATACAATTCCTCTGAGTAGATTTGGTGCAATGAATCTGGGTGCCTAAATGATTGCACATATTCTCTTGTAGCTGCTCAGTCATAAGCAAATATGAATATGAGAATTGATTGCGTGGCAGTAATGTGTGTTGGTATTTCTCTTCACTTCTCATTATGTATTTTCATACTATTGGAATTGCCAGTTCTAGTACAGGTAGAGTACTAGACACATTGGCAGTGTCTTTTCACTTGTTTTTGTTCCCTGAATTCACGAGAACTTCTTCCTGTCTGTGGATCTGCTGATTATAATTTGTTCAGTTTTGGAGGCTGATCAGAAATTGTTAACTTGTGGAGGACGTTCTAATAGTGCTGGTGGAGGATAGTGTCTTCCTTTATTTTTAGTTAGTGCTTTATTTTGCTTTTAATTGTAAGTTTTCAATAAAATATGTTGTTAAGTAGCTCCATTATACAAATGTGTATTCTTGTAAGTTAATACATTTTATTTTGCAATAACAACTTGTAAATTAATTTTGTAGATCGGCCTGTTTGTGAAGCAGGGGTGCATGAAAGGCATAGTGGAAATTGAACTGTAAGTAGTAAACTGTTTCCTCATGCTCTTTTAATTGGATCATTTCCCCCCACAGTCATTCACAAACTTGTGAGAAAAAATTTTGTTGTGGAAAGGTCTGTCTTTAAGCTTAATTTGTCCTTTTTTAATTCCTGCAGGCTTCAGAACATAAAGTTATATAATTATCACACAAGAAATAAGCAGTGATGGCTATTCTTGATCTCATTTTCTGAAGCATTTCACCTTGTCTTGATGTACAAAAAATGCATCGAAAAAGATAGTTCTATATGGTGTGTTTAGCTTTTGATTACATTTAATTTATGATGATTTAGTCACTACTGCCATCACTACGTGGTGGTTGGAAGTCTTTTCATTGAAGAAAAAAAGACAAAAGTCTAAGTTTTAAAACAGATTGATCTGCCTTCACTTTCTTATACTGATACTGCTGGTAGGAGGGCTTGCCTACATTCTCACTGAAAACATCACATGGATAGAAAAGAAGTAAAATAAAAAATCAGACTAATTCCATGTAATGCATTCTTGTAGGTAAGCTGTTGTAAAACAGACCAACTGGAAATCTTTTGGATTTAAAATTCCATTAGTAGCTTCTGCATAGGGCAATACTACATGCATCATTTTTTGTGGATGCTATGGCATGGATGATTTTAATAAGCTTTAGCCTGGTCTGCTGGCCTGAATGAAAGAGAAAATAGAGATAGTCAACTGATTCATAGCCTGTGTTAATTTGTATAGCAATTGGCCACCCTGATCAGATTCTCTGAAAAGAAAATTTTATTGAGAAAAAAAAATACTGCACCAGGCCTTGGAAAAATTTTTGCCTGTCCATTTTTGTTATTGCGGATTGATCAAGTAAGACCTTCTTTAGAGATTGGCCAGGCAAATATGTTCAGGAGATAGGATGTCTTTCAGGTAGTAGGTGCGGTTTTAACATAAATGTATTCCAATGTTACTTGAAATTCTGGAAAGAATCTTGCAATGTGTGAAGATTTAGCATTTCATAGCTCATTAGACATAGCATGTCATGGTTGTGGTGTAGTTGAGTCCTTTGTTTGATTGGTAGAAAATGTTTAAATACAACATCTAGGAGGGGAGACCAATGATGCAGAAGATTGCTTTTTTTGACAGGAACTAAAAATTGAAGTTCTGTAAGCATGTATTGCCTTTGGTGAATTAGGCGCTTGTAGCTAAACCCAAGTTATGATAGTACAATGATGTTATTTTAATGAAAGAAGGGAGCGTGGCTTTGTAGGTCTTTGGAAGGAAGTCTCATAAATTAAAATGAGGTGACGCAGAACTAAATAGTTCAATAATCAAGAAATAGGATCATATTCCTATGGCGCTTAGTCCAAACACCAGCAGCAGATGTGTACTCATTTCTGCGTTGAACTCCATTCTTAAATGTCCTGAGGTACATGGCCACCTGCAAGTCTATATTCTCCATCCTTATCAATGTGCTTAACAGGCACTAGAGAATTTTTAAATCAAAATGGTAAACCAAAATTCCAAGAGTTTGACTTAATTGTTATTACTGCATCTTAACCAGATTACATTTTTGGAAATAGGTATGGAGCTAAAAAACTAAATGAAAACGAATGTATTTTCTGTGGCTTTTAAAAGCAGAAAATGAAAATAAATAAGTATTTTTTTGTGTTGTATGCTATTTTTTTCTCAAATTGAATATATATACACAGCTTACTGATGTGTTTCTGTATACTAATACTTAAAGATGTACTGTACCTCCTTCACACCAATTTTAAAACTTCCTAAATGTCGCACAGATTATGCTTTTATAGAAACTGTTCATATGTGTAACAACTTTTAAGTATTTCATACATTCAGCATGACCATCTCATTTATATAAGTAACTTCTGAGTTAAAATTTGCAGATATTCTTGATGTTTCCCATGTGAGTTTAGTTCATCACTGAAGTACTGGATTTTTTCTGAATCATGAAAATGAGAATCTGATGCTACTGTCCAGTTAATTTAGCTTAAATATTTAGCTATCTATAAATTCTGACAGTACTTTGACACTTGATAACCTTTGAAAGTGTAACATTTTTCAGGTGTTCTTGAAAGTGTAAACACGTCTTTCTATTAATCAGGTTTAAGTCACCAGACAATATTCTTATCACACGTGAGATTTATGTGGTGAGCAACACATCAGTGTGGTTTATCAACAGAAAACCAGCAACCCTGAAAACAGTAGAAGAACAGATTGCAGCCTTAAACATCCAGGTGGACAATTTGTGCCAGTTTCTTCCTCAGGTATGAATTAATTTTGAAAGACGGTGTGTGCAAATGGAGTGCTGTGCTTTGAGAAGATTTTGTTGCTGGTTAGCTTTAGTAGCACTTTACCTAATTCAGTGGGACAGCACAAAGAACAAGAGGGGTGAGGCAGCCATGCTGGTGTGATGGTGGAAGAAAAGAAGAGCAGTGTGACCTTTAAAGCTCACTAATTGGACAATTTTGTACCTGTTGACTCTGAAACGAGAGATGCTGATGTTCCCTGTTTCGTGTTCCAGTAGCAGCGCTTGCTAATAGAGCCTT
The DNA here is from genome assembly GCA_013399945.1 of Ploceus nigricollis. Lineage (NCBI taxonomy): Eukaryota > Metazoa > Chordata > Aves > Passeriformes > Ploceidae > Ploceus > Ploceus nigricollis. The sequence goes on along the minus strand of VXBC01009147.1, from coordinate 63,715 downwards.
TCTGGTAATGTCAGTAGTTTGTTGAGCATAGGGCTGAAAGATGTATAGGGTTGAATTATTTAAGAGTAAAATCATCCTACTGGAAAGTAAGTTCTAAAGGAGAGAGATTAAAGAATACGGCTGGCAGTTTCTGTATTTGAATACATGTTCGAGCAGGTCAGAATTCTTGTGTAGAGAGCTGAGTTGCCTCACACTGCACCTCAAAATTGTGACCTGTAAATGTGTTCCTTCCCAGTTCATGTGGATCATAAGCAATGGAGAAATGGTAGTAAAAGGAAACCTTATCAGAGCCTAGCCATGGGGTTATTGTTGAATTCAGGAAGGCATGCAGAAGAGCATAAAAGTTTAGAAAGCTAATACTGCAGAAATAAAAATACGCTAGGTGGTATATGGTTAATTTTCACTTACATACAGTATTTGTTTGGAACTTCCAGCACACTCTGGTGCAATACCTTTGTGTTTAAAAGAGTTTTTTCTCATTTAGTACGTAGATGTCAGTTCAGTCAGTATTACAGTGTTGATAGTTCTGGTTTATTTGTTCTTTCCCAGTGTATCAACGGCAAGCACACTTCTTGCATCAGTCTCAGTTTTGAGCTCTTCTGTCTTCAACAGAAATACTTCCTAATAGCCTCAGCTACCAGCTTTAATAATATCTTCTACCTGGCTTAACTTTCGAGTTAGTCATAGTATTTATACTGCAAAAGATTTATTCTGCAGGGCTGCTTCAGCAGCTTGAGAACAAATGCTCTGGAACGTTTGGTGGCTACTCCATGAGATGGTCATTAACTATGACAGAGCTATTTAGCATAGAACTGTAAGGTGATGTTCATGAGAAGTATGTTTCATTGTATAAATCCAGTATTACTGTATTGCACTGTTCTAGCTAATCCTATATTTTTTATAACTTTTTAAAATTTCGTAGGACAAAGTTGGAGAATTTACAAAACTGAGTAAGACTGAGTTGCTTGAAGCCACTGAAAAATCCATTGGTTCTCCGGAAATGTACCAGTTTCATTGTGAACTGAAAAATTTCAGAGAAAAGGAAAGAGAACTAGAGGTAAATATGTTCCTTAGACAGCAGTGAATGTAGGAAAAGTGAAATAAATTTTACCCTGACATGTAACAGAATTAGAAAGTGGTATTTATTTATGAAGTCTGTGGTAAGTTGATTTTACCAAATAGTGCTCATCTTTTCTCAGAACTCATTCACTCTGACACTCACATGCTTGTAAGTACAAAGACATGTGCAAATGGTCCAGACCCAAAAGACGAGGGATGGCTATTGTCTAGTACTCCTTTCTTCTCTGGGATTTTTGACTGGCAACAACTTTCTTAGACAGATCTCTTATGTCTTCTATAAGTCATTGGCTTATGAAAAAGCATGGTCCTTTGCTTGTGTTGCTCACTTCCTTGAAAATGAAGAGACAGACAAAAATGAAAAGGACCAGTGTTCTGGGAACAATGTCTGTCCTTAGCCATACAGGCCATTCTTTTAATCCTTTTTTCTCCTGTTCTGTCGTTTTGGATGGTTCCCCTCTAGTTACTGCTGTACTAAAATGTCTCCTCTGATGTTAAGTTTCTGCTTTTATGTACAGGTGAGATGTAGACTATTTTCTGGGAACTGTTTAGATACTGTAAAACCTGAAAATATATATTACAGAACTTGTGCAGAGAAAAAACGACCTCATTAGAGAAAATGAAGCAGAGGGTTGAACGGTACAAGCAAGATGTTGAAAGATACCATGAGTGCAAGCGCCATGTAGACTTAATAGAGATGCTTGAGAGGAAAAGGCCGTGGGTGGTAAGTTTAATTTCCAATGTTTTTCTTACTTAACCTGTTTTCTGTAAGACTGTGAAATTAGAAATAGGTCAAAAGTTGTTTTAGAAGAAGTGTGACTGGAGTAATTTGAATATCATTACAATTGCTTAGTGCAAGCAGGCCAGTTCTTGAAATTCTGTTCTTGGTCTAACTGTGATGTTTGCTTACATACCTAGCTGAATAGGTTGCTTCAGAAGTCGTTCAGGTAGTTCCGGCACAGTTAGGAAAGCCAGCAGTGCAGGCCAAGAGCAGTACTCCTTTTATTCTGTGCAGAGGCAACTGGTTTAAGCTCTAGACAGCTCTGCTTGCTTCTTCAGCTGTAATTTTTTTAATGTTTTTTTGTTAAATTTTTTTAGTGGTTATGTTCCTCTTAATTTATTAGTTTAAGTTTAGTGTGCATGACAGACATGTCAGTGAATTTAAGTTGCCAATCTCAAAAATATTAGCATTTGGACAGAAAAATATTAAAACACATTTGAAAGAACCTAGAGTAAAGAGCAGGTCATTTACACAAATCAAAGTAAGTCTTTCTGAGGAGCACTTTAATACTACCCTAGTTTAGTGTTGAATGATCAGTCAGATTAAATGATTCTAAACAGCTAAAACTGATGGAGATTTCAGTTTACTGAAACAATATGTTGCTTGCCTTGTATGCAAGCTTAGAGTTAATTATATTATATATAAGTATAGAGTTAATGAAATACAGATATAGAACTTCCAGAAAACTTGATATACTACTCATGAAGAATGCAGAAAACTTACTTTTGCAATTTTGCATATAACAAAGCCTCACATGGCTATGTAAAGAACATTATGGCCTTGCATCTTGAGCAACTGGAAACCCCATCACTGCCTTCAAATCTTCTTGCTAACAGCAGAGGGATTTAGGAGTAGCAATTTAAATAGATGGATGGTGGTAGGTGTTAAGGAAGTAGGGTATACCTTCTGTTATGTCAGTACTTGCTGAATGGTGGGATTTTTTCTTACTACGCGTGTTAGCCTGGTGTTGCATAATAAATGTAGACTGATGTTGATTGTTCTCTGCTGTAAGATACTTGCTTATACAGAACTCTAAAGGCTTGCAGGACACTAGCAGAGGAAAACTAAGCTAATGATTTTATCTGCTGTCAATTAAGTTGCCTTCCATAAATTAGAGAACGTTGCTGTTAGTTATGTGATACTTAAGCAAGTTTAGTCAGACTTTGTCACACATTACTTGACTGCTGTCTTCTAGACAGTTTATATTGCTCAGTATGTTAAAGGTTTTTAGTGGTTGCACTCAGTTAACTGTAACTTTTTGGCCACTGAATCCATAGAAACAACAGTGTGCTTTGACACCTGGGTGGATTTCTGATTGACAGTACCGAATCAGTAGTGTATATTAGATTCAGGGAAAAGAGAAGAGAACTGCGGGTAAATGTGCACTTTAGAGATGCTGAGACCAGTGACTCTAGAGAAATTCTAATAAATTTTAACACAAGCTCTTTTATGTCCTTAATTTACATTTGAAATTGAAGGGCATCAATGTAATTGTTTTACTAGGTAGAGGATATCTGAATTGCGGGCTGTAATAAAATTTCACATTCTGTTGCTGTTTTGTGATTTGTCAAACTGTGACAGAATTTTTGGTATTCTCTTACATTGCAAAATACCAAGCTCTTTCTAAAAGAAGAATTGCATTGCTCTACAAGAGCATGGGGGTTTTTTTGTTGTTTTCACCTAGCATTGTTTAAGTCCTAAGAATAAATTGGTGTTTTTGTGTTTTAAAATGGGGTTTACCGAAGTTGAGAATAGTATGGGAGTTTATTCTTCCTTCTGTGGATATTTCATTTGCTCCATCCTCCCCAAAATGCAGATTTCAACTTGAAGACTAAATGCACCTACCTGTTGAATTTACCTTTGTTACAAAGCCGAGTAGCTACACCTGAGCTTTCAAGTCAGCTGGAAGGCAGATGTATAAACACTGCCTGATGTTGTGAAATAGAGAAACAGACAGCCTGGAAATATGATAACTCAGATGTGACATTAGACTGTTTTTTTATCATAGAGGAAAAGAGGAAGTCTAGTGATGAGCTTGTTCATGTTCTGATCACTGTTGAAGTGCATTTTAATTCTGAAGACTCTACTGCTTTTCACCTGAGGAATATTTTTTTTCAAGCAGTTTTTTTCTAGACAGTGACAACTGCTTCTATATGTGGAGAATAATACACCATTTTCACATATGTCTATGTCTAATAAGTTTTTGAACATATCCTTTAAGTTCTGTAGAATTCTATAGTTCCTGGAGTCATGTCATTTAGTTTTGAAAATGTGTTTTGATCAAACTGTGTCCATTCTTTTTCTCCCCTCACATTTACAATTAAGAAAAACATTGTTTTAAGACACAAATATCACTTGAGAAAGCTGAAATGCTTTGGAAGTTCTGCAGGTCTTTAGTGGAGTGCATAATTACAAGCATCAAAGTTACTTGAGTACAGATAACCAAATTACAGAGATCTTGTGTAAGTCAGATTTTCTTAAAGTATTAAAAGAATTTGCTGTGTAAAAACCATGTCATGACAGTTCTGTGGAACTTGCCTGTACTTTGTATCTGTGGAATTTGAAGTGTAATTGTACATGTATGTGTTTGCTTTAATCTTGAAATAAAATGCCTTATTTAGGGTAGAGCTACATTTTAATCTTAATCTTTCAGGTAAGTGAAAATATAATCCCTTTATCTCTGTAACTTTCTAACAGTGGCTACTGACTGTACTTCACAGAATTACAGCAGTAATTTCTTCAAATACTTTTTAATTTTATGAAAAAGATACTGTGAAGGAAGACCTTGGATTTTGTAGCCTAGGTTGATTTTTTTCTGTGTTTCATCAGGTTAGTCAAGTAACTATGAAAAAGTAGTAGCAGATAAAGCCAATTCACCTGTTAAAAGTAGCTTCCAAGTGGTCTTTATGTAACATTATTATTATTATTACTGTTACTGTTGTTGTAACAATAACCTCCAGGGTTTGGAATAAACTAGGCATATGTTCTGAATTAGAGGCTTTCTTTAGTGCATACAAAGTCAAAGAGCCTTCCTTTCCTCTGTCCCCCTGCATACAGGAATCTACTTCTCTCTCTGGACCTCTGAACATCTTATTTTTTTCTCATGAACCCTTCATAGTCATGGAATGTATTGTTCTCTTATGTTTCTTAGTTTGAGGGGGCTGGGGAGAGGTTCCCCTTCTTTTTGTTCCTTCCTTTTTAAATTTTTTTTCTCTCCAGAGAGTATATCACACACACGCACACACACACACACAAAATCACTAATAATGACTCCTTTAGCATAAACTACTTTCTCTACAAAATTCCCGTCTTCTTGAAGTGGAGGCTCTTGGTCACTATACTGCTTACCATCTCTTTTCTCTCATGAATGTATATTGAGTTAAACTTTCTAGGTAGCAATGGCTTTGGTGTTTGTGGTGTGTGGTGGAGTTTTTGTTTCCCAAAAGTGTGTTTCACTCTGTCCCCTTGGTTTACTTCAGCAGTGGTCGTGTCTGTTACCTGCTCTGACGATCTGTAGAGCTCCTTTCCTTTTCTTTCTCCTGAAATTGTCTGTGGTTATTTGCTCCTTAGCTTTTAGACTCCTGCGTAAGTAGTCTCAAACTATGAACAGAGAGGGGCTAAGGAGTTTTTTCCATGATCCCAGATGTACTTGGAGACAAGGTAATTGCAGAAAAATGGGTTGTTTCTTCTGCTACTTGAATTGCATATTATTTAAGAAGTATTAATAATGCATTCTTGTTCACTGAATGATCCCTACAGCTCTTCGTCATTGGAACTAGTAACAGTATTAATTACATAGTTACTCTAACACTAGTTTCTGAAAGAGATTTTTTTTCTAAAACTCATGAGTGGTTAAATAAAATGTTTGGACAGTATAAAACACTGCAATAGAATAGAGCAGTTTTTTATTGTTTTACTTTCAACTTCTCCAAGGAATATGAAAATGTTCGTGAGCAGCATGAAGAAGTGAAACAGTGCCGAAGCCAAGTTAAGAAAGAACTGAAGTGTCTGAAGGAAATGCATATCCCATGGATACAAAAAATCCAAGAAGCTGAAGAAAATTTAAGGAATCTGGATATGAAAACCAGAGATAATGTAGGTATTGAAGTTCTTGTTTAACATAGATAATATTTCAGGTGCTCTGTGTTCAGCTTTGTAAAATGTAAAGTAATAACCTCTTTTTTCCTAGTGTGTCATAATAATGTTTCAGCATAAATTTTCCTGAAGCACCTGTGCCCTTGGTTCTCAATGCCTTCTCTGTGTCTGTTCAAGGAATACATTCCTTAGTAAACCTTTAGTAGCAGTTCTTCAGTCTGCTCTTGGTTTTGTAAAAGCAAATCTTGAAATTTCTCTTCAATGTACATTAAAAATCTGCTGGGATATAATATTAATAGTTTCCCCAAGTTAGATGTTTCCATTGAATTAGATGCCTGTTCTCATCTGTTCTGTGGTTTGGGTTTGCTCCTCTTATCTTCTTAAAATGTGGCTTATTTACGGTAAATTACAACTTTGCTGGCCTAAAAGCATTCCTCTAATATTGAACATAATTGCATAAGAAGGACCTCCTGATGTTTTAAATTAGACAGTAATCTTCCATCAGTTTTGAATATTTTTATACGTAAGGGATTTTAATGGTAAACCTACCTATATGTTACAGTTTGTTTAAGTTTTTTGAAGAGCTGCTCTTCCTGGGTTTATTGAAAAATATTATTTCCACATGAAAAATAAGAGTACTGTAATTTCCTGTAGGATTTTAACTAGTATTTACTATTCAGACTGCAGAAGTCATTGTGTGCATAAGCTGCAAAAATTTGTAGTGGATAACCAAAATTAAAAGATCACATGAGAATGTTTGTTTGCTGCAGTGATTTCTGTTTGAAGGTAAGTGACCTGCTCAGAGGAGTTGATGTGGAGACATGCAACACCTGTAGAGGACTGCTGCCTTGAAACATCTTGTAGAATGAGGGTCTGTAACTTCAGTGGCATTTAATACACTGTGAGTTAATAAACTAGTCATGTGCTTCCTCTAAAAAAAAAAAAGCCAAAACACACACCCTTGCCCCAAACAAAAAACAAACACAAAACCAGACCAGAAAGACCAGACAAAAAACTCCTACAGATTGTTGTTCACAACATTGTTGTTTTTGTTGTGATAAACACTACACCAACATTAGGAAGTATTCAAGTATTCATAATTATAAGAAAATTTTTTTGTAAAAGTAATTAGGTTTTGTGTCCTACAGTATTGCAAGAGTTTATTATGCTATGAGGCAAAATACCTAAATGTTCCAAAATGTTGCAGTCTTACTGCAGTTGCCTTTTTTTGATCTGCTTGGGCTTTTTGTTTTGAAGGTTTTTGTTGTTTAAAGGTAGGTGTACTTTCTTAGAGAAAAGTTAACATCTGGAAATTTGAAGTTAAATTTTCATAATGCAACAATGCCTTCATGCTTGTGAATTGCTAAACTTTGTTTTCACTCTTTGGTCTTACCCTGTTAGATTTTACTCATATGTATCAAGCTACTGTGTTTTTTTGAAACTGGTAACAGTTCTACTTAACCATTGGTACCACTGTTCTTGGAAGTATTGGGCTGTATTCATATAAAAGTAACCTTTTTTGTTAAAGGTTCTACTTTGTTTCTATGAGAAACCTAGGACAAACGGTGATCATTTTAATTTTAACTTGCAGGGAGCTTGCTCAGCATAGGCACTTCCTACAAAACAGTGGAAGAAAACCTGAGAGAATGTTCGAGATGATTTATTTATATTCTTGAATCAGCATATTTTTCTTTTCAATCTAAACTTGTTGAATAAAGCTTTTGTATACTGTATATTCAAAAGGTTAACTGTATGCTGAAGTGTTGCTTAATTTATGTCTGGAAATTGGATTAGGTGCATTTGTTCTACAGTATTCCAATAGCCAAAAATACAGGAAGAAGGAAAGAAGATAAATTAGAAATTAAGTAATTTATAGAAGACTTACTGAGGTTCTCTAATACGGCTTTCCAGTGACGAGTTACAATTTCGTATTTTATTCATAACTAATACTATTCTTTATATAGTATTATACTAAGACACTTCCAAACCTATTTTTTCTGATGTTAAATGATATGTTCAAGTCTAAATTGAATGATTATTATTTTGTCGTGAACTCAGAGTCCAGAATTGCAGAAAAAGATGTAAGAGAATGTATTATATATGTGGTTATGGTGTGAGCTGTTTGCAAGATACCAGGCAAGTTAAAAAAATCTGAGAGATGTATTGCTGCTTTCTGAGCTTTTGTGACAGTACCTTTTTTTCAGCTGCTGAAATCTATTTCTGTCACACATGCTTTAAGAGTTGGGCTGTTGAAACGTCCTTGGAAAGGAGAATCAATGCTGGTTACGCTGTCAGGAGATAGTTTTGATGTAATATGAAAGTGCAAGACTTAAGTAGCTTAAAATGGCTTAAGCTGCTATGTCTTGATTAGTTCCTCACCTTTTCACAGACTGCTTGAATGTTTTGTAATTTACAGTTCTATCTTTGTACAAATGCTGGCATTTGGCAAGAATTTCACAGGTAAATATTCTGTAAGCCGAAAGGAGTTGATTAGTTTCAATTTGGCATTAAGGGAAAGCAGTTTAATATTTAAGTCTGCTCTATTCTGGATACACAGACGTGTAGGGAATATAATTTTCTTCAGATCCTTTTCTTCCAAGCTGATATCCATTATTAAATAACTTTAATTCTGACTGCTTCTTGAGATCTTTCTCTTGACATGAGAATATATATGTAAGAGCAGAAATAACCACATCTTCATTTTGTCTTTCTTGAAGTTTGTTGGCAAAAAGCCCAGTATGGAGTTGTAGTTTTGTCTAGAAGGAGCTGAACAGCAAGGAAAGGTGTAATAAATCTGGGAATTATATTCATGAATGTATCCAGACATTGCATGACTTTTTCTCCTGTCTCTTTGTGTTAAAACCCTTTTGATTTCTGGATTAGAATAAAAATTTTTAGTAACACTTGGTGGTTTGAGTGGTATCATGTAGAATGTGGAAAAAAGAAATATACCCACTTTATAGGAAAAGTTTGAAATGGTGTCTTTTCAGAACAGTTTCTTCAGGCTCTTTAAAGGCATTTGAACAGAGTTAACTATGCAATGCAATTTTTTAGCAATATTTAATTGTGCAGAGCAGTCTTTTTTTGGTTGTACAATGAAAATCAAAAAGACAATTCTAGTTGTTTGTTCTGTAGGTAGGTCTATCTATAAACATATAACTGGAAATACAATGGTAAATGAAGAACAGAATTCCAGTTCCATAGTAGTGTACTAATTTTGAGAGCCTTCAGAATTGTTTTGTGAACATTATGCATCCGTTTTCTGGAGAGAGCTTCCTCTTCAGACTGCCTCCCAGCTCTTTGGAAAGAGCATCACAGAATCAGCACTTCATAGCAGTTAACTGCAAGACCCAGATGTATTTCTTCTGTGTTGGCTTTATGCAATCTCTCTGCATGAGTCTTAAAATTTTGGGGGTTTTTTGAGGTTGTGGTAGGGAAAAATTCTGCATAGTTTATTTTCTCCATTTTTGATGCATCTTAGTGTTTTCAGTATACTTTTTGTAGGAAGATATTTCTTCTGCTGAGAGTGCTGTGTTGGTTTCCGTGTCTGCACTGGAATTTACTTGCAGTCTTTCCATCCTTCTGCAGTGTTCCAGTATTCTCTTCACAGTGCTTCAGCCTTGAGGATTCAGGGAAGGAGGAATTCAGTTTTCAGAGAAAGGATAGTGTACTTTCCCTGTGTTCAGAACTCAGCTGTATGAGTGCCTGGGCTAATAAAGCATGCACTGAGACCTAATTGTAATAGAGCATGCACATGACCTAATAAAGCATGCACTGAGAAAGCATGGGACTGGGTGATGCCAAGGAATTCCTTCCAACCTATATTGTTCTTCCACTTTATAGAAGCTGAGGATAGAGAAGGAGCAGAGACATGGATGCCTACACATGAGCCTACAAGTTGTCAAGCTCAGTTGTGTAGGACCTAGCTCTAGCACAATGCATTTCAGAGGTAGGATGACTTGAACAAAACCTGGTTTGGCCATCCTGTGCCTAGGAGCTTAAGCCTTGCTCGCTCTTCTATCACCTTTCTTTGCAAAGTTGGTTTGGAGAAAGACGCAAGAACATTTTATAATTGTAGGCATCTGAATGTAACATTTTTATTGAAATCAAGGATGGAGGTATTTTAATTTCAGATTAGGAGCTTCCTCTATATGTTATGCCAAAATTTGCAGACCTATAGCTGAATGTACAGTATGTATGCCGTTATGCAAGTCTTCACAAATGGCTGCAATTATACATGCTACAGATACAGTTAAGAATAAGAAATGGGCGAGTATGGCTTTGTCAGTAGTAAAATGGGGAGTAAATACTTAGTTATGCATATACAAGATGTTATTCAAAACTTTTTACAAATACAACTGAATTTATGACTGTAAATTTAAATGTCTTGCTGTATGCAGACTGCTGAAATCAGAAATATTTCCCAGAAATGTAAAGAGAAACAAGATGCTTTGGAGATGAAAGATAAACAGGTAAGAGTCTCGCTGTCTGACTTTTCTTGGTGTTTGTTTTTTGGTTTTTTTGTCTGCTCTTCTGTTAGCAGAGTGTCAAATTTCTATGAAGATGCTGTAAGTGCTTGCACTTCTCACTCCCTCCAGTACACAATATATCTTTAGAACTCTATCAGTCAAACAGGAATTACTAAGAGAGAGGTATATACTGCATAAATTATGTTGCCTACTAAAATAGACACTGTGTGTGTATGTATTGATAGACAGAGACATATACACACATGCTGTTTGTGATAGGCTTTCCTTGAAAAGCTATGGCCTCTATAGTGTGAGAAGCTGGGGTTATTGCTTCTAAGGATTTGCATCTTGTAAAAGAAGCATCCTTGCAAGGATGTGAAACAGTCTCATCTAAGCACTTGGTCAAGAAATGTACAGTAAATGATGTGTATAAGGATGCAAAATCAAAACTTTGAGGTTGTGTTTAGGCTATAGATTTTACTTAATCATAGACTAAACTTCAGATGTATTAAGCAACTGTTAAGCAATTTGTTAACCTTTAAGGTTCTGTTTTTGTGAAAAAACAGAAGGAACTTCCTTGAAGGAACTTCAAAAATTGATCTATAGGCTTGACTGTATTTTTGCTTATGTTCTTCAACTGCCATAGTACTATTGGAACTGTGTCATAGTGCTGTTGGAATTGTAATAGTCTTGGGGTTTGGGTGCATGGTTATGTCAGCATTTAACCGCAGTTGCACAGGTATCCTAGGTATTTGTTGTAGGTTCTGTATACCAAACTCATTTCTTGTTGGAAATACTCAAAATTTGTAGATTGAAGAAGTTAATCAAGCATTCAGAATGAAAAAAGATGAAGAAACAAACAGGCAGAAGAAAATACTCCAGACTCAAAAAATAATAGAGGAGTGGCAGAATGAGCTGGATACAATGGCAGTCTGTGAGAATCTTCAGCCACAAATTGATGCTGTTAATACTGAGCTGAAAAAATTACGAGAAGAGAGGGCAAATATTGATAATGATGTCAGTGATCTTAGAGCAGAAAAAACCAACCAAGAGCGGGAAGAGAAAAGTAAGTTACTTAAGGTTTTTCTTTGTCATTTGATTTTACTATTTTAATGAATCTGCTTGTACAGAATCTCCTTGTCCTGCTGTAGTGAAATAATTCAAGATGTTTACTTCAAGCCTTGTAGCTGGCTTACATGTATAGTAGTCCTCTTTCTTGTTAACAGCTTTATTAAAAGTAACAGCCACTTTCAAAATCGAACAAGAAGATTGAAAAGTAACAATTGACCTTAAAACTATCCTTCAAAGAATCAGTATTTCTGTTATCTGAGTAAGGAGACTCATTTGGCAGTTTGGATGTTTGAGGGATTTTTTAGTTAAAAAGGAAGGTCTTTCATTAGCAGGTTGTGAAAAGCAATCCCAAACCTGATGAAGAAAGTAGTTTGTTTTGAAGAGGCAATATTTTAGCTACTTCATATATTATATGTAGTAGATTAGCTGCTGATGCTGCAATTGTCTTCTTAGATGAACTTTAGGTAACCTTAATTCCAGAGTTCCTTTACATTAATCTGGGATTTGCAATTAGTCTTTTCTAAGAAATGAAATGAAATTTAAAAATTGAAGCTTGACAGGTGGTGAGAGTGTTGTATACATATTCCTCAGTGAATGTTGCTCATTTGTACATACCTATCTGGCACTTAACTTGCCACAGAATCCAAGAAGAAACTAAGGTAGAGAGTCCAGGTGACCTGGGGAAGGAGACACTATATTTTATCTTGAATAGCACAAAATTATCAGGTTTTGATCTCTGTCTCTTCTGAATAGCAGATGCTTTCATACACAGTCATCTTGGTTTTTACCAGCATGAAATAACACAGATATTTCACATTATTACTCCTACTGTCTCTTTTCTCTGGGGATGTTTTTGTTTTTAAGTACAAAGGTAGAACAAGTCTTGAGAAAACATACTTTCAGGGCAAAATTCCTGTATTTTTACTGTGCTTACCGTATTTTGTTATTCTTTTGATAAGTTTTTAATTCTGTTTTAGATTTTAAGCTTTTATAGTTTTTAAGATTTCTTCAGAAGTAGCAGCATCTCAATTCTGGAAAGAGAAACTTAGTTCTTACCGTTTACTAACAACTTTAGTTTTGGAGGAGTGTAGTCACTAGATACCAGAAAATGCTGGTTATAATGTGTACTTGCTGTGGACTCTGTTTAAGAAACTACCTTAAATTACAGGAATAATTGATCGCCTTGGACAACTTAATAACATAATGCATATGAAGGAAGAGAACCTTAAAATGAGATTCCGAGACACACACTCTGCTCTTATGTGGCTAAGAAACAACAAAGACAAGTTTAAAAAAAAAACTTGTGAACCCATGATGCTTGAAGTAAGAAGATTTACTTGCATACCACTCTGTTAACGGTTGGAATATTTATGTTTTGCAAGGCTTCGAGAATGACTGGAAAACTTTTAAGATACGTCTTGGAATGTACTGCCAAGTACATGCAGGATATTCATAATTAGAATTCCATAGGCAATGTAGTAATTGAGTAGGGTGAGATGGCTCCTTTCGTCCACTAGAAGATGCCTGTTGCAGGTTTCCTCTGTGGTGCAACCAGTTATTATCCAATCTTACTACTTAAGACTTAAGTAGTTCTTAGTTGCTGCTTAAAATAGCAGTGGTAGTTGCCAATTGAGTATCTCCCCTTACAGCACAACCTGCTCAGCTGTGGTTACTTCCCTCTGTGATCTCAGAGTGGTTTTTTTGTTTGCTCTACCCAGCCATTTAGAGACACAGAAATCAATTGCTAGTTTTGTTTCGTGTTTTGGTTTGGTTTGATAGCCGCTGTATGACCTAGGAATAGTGGGGCTAAATTTTCAAAGAGATTATTACTTTTTTTAGTGCATTGCACCTCTTGCAATATATGCTCCATATACTGTGAAGAGGATGAAGATCTCCAGTTGCACTTCTTTTCAGAATTGCAAACTTACTTAATAATGTATTGTTACAATTTAAATTAGTATATTAGAATATTTGTATACAAATTCTTACACTTGGTACATGTACTAGGACTGCTCAGAATTACTTCTGTTTAGAATAGAATCCCAAGTATTTCTTGTTATTACCAGAACTTTGAATTCTGCCTGAAAGACCACATCAAGATAATTTTATAAATGCTTCAATAAGGATATCTTTACTTAAGGCCTCATTAACTTCTGTAACATCAATTGATGTGTGGATTTGTTTTCTCTGTGTCGAGGTGTAACCCCAGCCGTCAGTCAAGCCCCAGGCAGCTGCTCGCTCACTGCCCCATCTGCCGAATTGGGTAGAGAATCAGAAGAGTAAAGGCTTAGACAGCTCATGGTGTGAGATAAAGGCAATTTAATAGGGAAAGCAAAAGCCATGCACATGAGGAAAGCAAAACAAGGAATTAAGTCACTGTTTCCATGGACGGACAGGTGTTCGGCCATCTCCAGGAGAGCAGGGCTTCATCATGCACAACAGTGACTTGGTGTCTTGGTTTTGCCCAAGGACAGGATTAAAATTTGGTAATGCTTGAGGGGATGATTGGCTGAGAGGGTGTGGCCGGACCCTAATTTGTTCCATATAACCTCACCTCTTTGCAGGGTGAGTGCGGGAAAGGGACTCTTGCTTTTGAGAATGGCATCCCTTTCAGGTTAGGAGAAGTCACATTGGGCAGTCAGCATTTGTTGGGGGTTTTCAGTGTAAATTGTTAGTCTTACAACTTTTATTATTAAAATTGCTGCAGTTACTGGTTGCTTTCTTATCTTATTGCTGTTTCCAGTAAATTATTCTTATGTCAACCCATGATTTTCACCTTTTTTGCCTCCAGTTTTCAACTCCATCCTGCTGGAGCAGGAGGCAGGGAGGGGACATGGGGAGCAAGCAGTGGCATGGTTTTAGTGGGCCTTCTAAATTGAAGAATACCATTCATATACTATGACATTTGGGAAGCCATCATTCCAAGTGTACCCCCTTCCTTCTCCTTCCCCTCACGTTACATACTGAGGATGATAATCTGGAATATCCCTTTGGTCAGTTTGGGTCACCTGTTCTGCCTCTGGTTCTTCCCAGTCTCCCATGTACCCCTACCCTACCACTGTGGCAGCACCAGGAGGAGAAGGGGCCTTGGCTCTGTGTAACCTGTGCTCAGAAATAACAACCGTCTCTGTATAATGAACCCTCTGTTCCACACAAGCCCAAAACACAGTCCCGTACTGGCCACTGTGAAGAAAATTAACTACCTCAGCCAAAACCAGTACACTTTGGTGTCATGTAAATTAGTCTCATGCACTTAAGAATTCCAGCTTTCAGATTGCTGTTAACTGTACTTAGCCTTTTGCCAACTTGAGATTATTAAATTGTGTAGTTCTGTGTAATTTTGCCTTTGTGTTTTATGTAGAGTGACATAATGTGTAATTACTAGTGGAAGTTAACTGAAAACCACAAACATTAATATTTCATTCAGATTTGGAAAACTTCATGCATTTTAAGTATGTGGGGCTTTTCTCTTAGGAATTCAAAGACACTTCAGCTTAAGGAGTGTGGTGTTTTCTGTTGCTAATTGAAAAACCCTTAACTAGTGCTGTAGCAGAGCCATTACACATAAGATGGGGGGTGGTTGCAATTGTAAGGTCAGAATGGAGCAGAAGAGGGAGAGATGGTATGGTGAGAGATGGTGATAACTTCAGGAGTGCTGTAAAAGGATATGGATGGCTAAAAATTAAACACAGTGATCTGTGACTTACCATACGTTTCCTCCCAAGATAATTGGTTGCAAAAAAGGCAAAGAAATATATTTTTAAAGACATAGTTCTTGTTTTGATTAAATGTAGGTGTGGATATCATCTTGACTATTTAAGGTGTTTTTGGGGGTGATAAGTTGAATTGTATTAAATCACTTGCTCATTACCTTTCTTTATTAGATCAATATGAAAGACAGTAGACATGCAAAATACGTTGAAAATCACATTTCGTCCAATGACATGAGGGCTTTCGTTTTTGAGTGTCAAGAAGATATGGAGACATTTCTGTTGGAGGCAAGTTGGCACCAATTTTAAAACTTTACTGAGTGCTGAAGTAGGAGTCCTGAACTTGGGAGTCTACCGAGTAAATCTGTATGACAGTGATAGATATCTATATCATAACAAGTAGGTAATGCGAAGCGTTCAAAGATTTTCTTCAGAATTAAGGTTTCCTTTAAACCTTGGACTAACTGGAGGGATGAAGGAATATTAAGAAAATGTAGTTTTTTAGATTGTCTTCCTTGGAAAGGCAATAATCACTTAAGTAGAAAATACTGTGTACAAGAAAATGGCTAGAGCGGAAATCTACAAATTTAGTTCCAAAATTTTCCACTGCCCTTTGACTAAAGAGGCAGGAAGCATCTTTTGTGACATGCAGTGGCCCAAGCAGCAAATCAAGCTTGTATTTTCATAATTCTACTGTCTCCTGAATTAGTGAGAAGATTGCTCCTTTTGAAAGTCAGGCAGATGATGCAGGAGGAAAAAAACAGAAGGTATGGTATTAAACTGTCACCATGCTTCCCAACTACAGTCAATGCAGTGATATATTTAGTGACAAACTGTCCTGCAATTTTTGAAGACTCATCCACTCTTCACAAAAGCTAACCACTTTTTTATACCTGAACAGTACTGGCGATATCTCAGGTTCTGGGGGCTTTTCTTGCTTGTGTGATTGTGGAACTCAGTTCAAGGCTGTTTTAACAAGCTCAACTGATCTTCACTTATACGATTAGCTCTTTAGACTGAGTACTTGGCTCTGTGTTTCTTTGATTGCTTTTATTTTCTCTAGCATATAGTGTTTTCAGAGACATTAATGGAGATTGCTTTTAGAGAGCTTGGTTGTTTCTGAGCCAGAGTGAATTTGTAAGTTCTTCCAGAGGTCATCAATTGAAAATAATTCTGACTCTGTGAATTAATAATTAATATTTTATTTGCATATGGTGAATTTTTCTGGTCTTTACCAAATAATCGAATATAGTCTTAATATAGGTGCGTGATCGTCAGAAGCTAAGAGTGAATGCTGTATGTGCACCTGCTGAATCATGTGCTGAAAAGTTACCTTCAAGACCTATTGAAGAATTACAGTATGTATCTGATTGTATCGGGGAAATAGTTTTAAATGCAGTGGGTTTGTTTTGTTGCTATATATTAGAATTTTTTATGCAAATCAAATTATCACCAGTTCAGTTCTGGGTTAGTGGGATTTCTTTCTGACCCTTCAGTAACTTCAGATTGCTTACCTGCTGAATTTGATTTGTGATACTTGCTTTTTTTATCTCTTCTTCAGCCGATACGGATTTTATTCATATTTACGGGAGTTATTTGATGCTCCTCCTCCTGTGATGAGTTACCTTTGTTACCAGTACCGTGTTCATGATGTTCCTGTGGGAACACAGAAGACCAGAGACATGATTGAAAGGGTAAAGTATCTGAAGAAGCATCTGAAAGAAGTATCTGAAGGTGCATCTGAAATGCACCTGTGGTGTGGAGTTTTATTTTGGAAGTTTTTTGGCAAGTAAATATGGAGAACACAAAAAATTGCTTTAGCAATTTTATTTGTCCTTTTTATTTGCCTTGTAGAAGCAGGAACACTTCATTATGGACTAACATATTGCAAGACATTTTAACAAATT
Organism: Ploceus nigricollis; assembly: GCA_013399945.1. Taxonomy (NCBI): domain Eukaryota; kingdom Metazoa; phylum Chordata; class Aves; order Passeriformes; family Ploceidae; genus Ploceus; species Ploceus nigricollis. The sequence goes on along the minus strand of VXBC01009147.1, from coordinate 46,605 downwards.
CAATCAACCTAATTATTCACTAAACCTAATTGACAGAATATAGCTGATGCTGCTCCATATATAAACCGAACAACATTTTTAGTTAAATGTACCTTATCCTATGGAGGCATTTTGCTGTTTCTGGTTTACTGGACATTTGTTCTCTTTATGTATCTTGAGTTATAGTAAATCTTTGGTTATTTATAGTATCCTTTTTGATATGAGTCCTTTAAAACTAGCAGCTCTGGTATTTTTATGCCTTCTTTTTTCCTACAGATGCATTTGCTTGACTAATACGTTACAGCTCTCTTTATGGTTTCATTTATTAATTCTTGAGTACTCGGTTTCTTTCTTACACAGGGTACTTGTGTAATGCGTTACATATCTGAAGCAAATACAATCTTTGTTCACTATGCAGTACCAATGCTAACAATTTTTTATTGGTGTCTGTAATATCTTAACAATCAACTTCTTTAATTAGTTATGGTAATATACTCCAACAGTATCTCAACAGTTCTTTGCTTACCAGTCTGAATTACAAGTGTAATGCTGCATTAAACTTAACATCTTTTTGCAAGGGTTGTTAATAAGTAGGTCCTGCATAGGCTGAAGTTTTTTTATTGTGTTTATCAATCACATTTATTCCTTGTTCTGAAAAGTATCGCCTTAATTAATGCTTTTATCAGATTAATTTTTTTTCGTCAGATTAATATTTTTCTGTATTTCTTAGGTCATACAGGAAACCAATGTGAGGCAAATGTATACAGCGGAAGAAAAATATGTTATTAAAGTATCTTCTTACACAAAACAAAACCTCTCTAGTAACGTATGCTTGAAGGAGGCACAGTATCTCACTAGTTCAGTGGATACAGAGGAAAGAGGACAGTTGGAAAACCAACGACAGGTAGAAATCTATTTCTGTAACTGTTTATGTTGTGAACTACTAGCTGTTTTATCATACATTAAGGAGAGCCATATGTTAGTATGGTGTGCAGTAAGAATGCTAGTGATGTGTGTTCTTTTATTTCAGAACATCAGTAATACGTTAAAGTCATTGGATGCACGTTTGACTGCACTGTTTGACGTACAGAAACTTCTGGATCACAAGGACAATAAGCTCAGGCAAGAGAAGAAGGAGCTTTTAGAGAGAGGAAACCGGAGGAGGCAGTTGGAATCAAAAATTGGTGTGAAGTATGACAGGTAGGAAACAAGCTATTTTATCTATGAAATAATCTATAATATCTATGTTATCATTTTAAAAGCAGAGATATTTTTGTTTTCTCTTACTGCAGTGTGCTTTTACCCTTAAAAAGTAGCCAGTAGTTGAACATCAAATACAGGTGATACTCAAGACAAGGAAGGTGTTTAGAAATTATGACAGTATCTGAGACAACATGTAGCAATGTTCCAGATGATTTTCTGTAGTAAAGTCATAGGATTGCAGTTAAATATTTATCACTGCATGTATTTACTTAAGTATTAGGTTATTGTTCTGACTTCGTAGCACATATCTAGATAATGCCATAATGTGCATAAATGGTACTAAGTAAGCATGTCAGGGACTGAGTAAGACACCAATTGTCCATAGTAGTATTCATTGCATATCTTTTGTTTCTGTGGGCCTCTGCAGTTAGTTTTTCTGTTACTGTTTGTCATAAAGCAGAGTCAGGGCATGGTTCAACAGGTATTTCATTTTAGCACACACTCCCAGTAGGCAGTATAGACAACATTACCATCCAGTCTGGACCTTTCTTGTTTTAATCTAGGAACGCTGTCTATCAATTCTTCTACTGTGCACCTCATAAGAGAACTTTGTTCCATCCTGTCAGTGGTTTCCGTGGTGGAATGATACGGGGCTGTTGTTATTAGTCTCTTTTTTATGGTGTACAAACAGAGCACCCTCATTCTGCACTGTAGAGCGTGTGCTGTAGCCCCTGACCATCTTGATTGCTCTCCGAGTTTGTACCAAGTTGTTGAGGTTTGGTACAGTGGTCCAAGCTGTGTGCAGTGCTGAACAGAGGGGAAAAATCACTTATCCTGCCTGTGCTTCTACTCATACAGCCTGGTTCGCTGCCAGGGTGCACTGCTCGCTTATGTACAGCTCACTGTCCACCAGTGCCACAGGTTCTTCTTTGCAGAGTTTTGCTGCAGCCAATCTGTCCTAAGCCTGTATTACTACCAGACCCACTGTCTTCCCAGGACAGGACTCTGCATTTGTCCTTGCTGAATCTCACAAACCTTCTGTCAACTGCTTCCCCATCTTCAGTAGACCTCTGTGAACTGCGGGCCTATTGCTCCCTCCCAGTTCAGTGTCTAAACACCTGACAAATCTAGGGCCCTCTCTCTGCTCTTCTATGTCACTTGCAGGAGTCCTAAACAGGACAGAGCATAATCCTTGGTACTGGCTTCTGGGCAAGATAAAACAAACCAAGAGTCACCATAGAAACACATTTTTTTATCTGTTTAGTCTTCACTTAATCCAGACTGTGGTCTCCAAATTCGAATGCATGAATGGTATGGAACACAGCACTCAAAAAATGAGAGAAATTAGTCTGGATCCAGCAGACTGAGATGAAGATGAAACTGATGCAGGTTAATGCTCCCGCATGTATCCAGTAGTGAGGCTAAGCCTGACTTCCCACTAGACATACACAGAACACATCTAAACAGCATATGTGTATGTAGTTACACATTGCACAGTGGTCATACAGAGCAACTGGACAGATGGAGCACCGGTGGTTGCCTCATGTTTGTACTGTGTCTGAGCAGCATGGGATTACCCTGGTGCATTGTCTGTACATATCTATGGGCAGTGTGGATCCCATTGGCAGCTGGTTCCAGACACACTGAATCTGCACAGTCACTACCCCTGGACCTCAGTCTCCTGAATTGCTTGTACCTGGAAGTGCAAACCCCTGAGGCTGTAGCCCTGCTTCTGTTGGCCTGTACAGACTGACTCCCTCACCCATGTGTGTCTGCATGCTGAACTGGCTGTGACTCCCTAGTTTCCCAGTAGCTCATTCTGTGGTACTTGTCTCAGAGATACAGAGGTAATATATATGTACAGAGGTAGCCATGACTCCCCCAGTCTGTGCCCCATAGCCAGTGCTCCTGTCATCTTACCCTTAAGTACATACACATGGCAGCAGTCTGTGTCAGCCAGGCTGATCCCTCCAGTAGCCATTTCTTCCTGTGGTGTCACCCTTAGTGAGTCGCATACAGCCTTGGCTCCTGGGCCACTTGCTGTCTAGTGTGCCACGGTCTTTATTAGGGATCACACACTCTCTTGCACACTTGTACCATGGCGCTGGCAGCATGGACAATCGCATCATCCCACGGTACACTCACTCCGGTCTCTCCAGCCAGGTGCAGCCATCACAGACAAGTAGACTCCCCCCTCTGACGATTGTTTGCACTTAGACTTCCAAACATGAGTGCTGAGTAGAAAGCAAGAGAAGAGGGAGGAATAGAGTTGAGTAAAAAGAGAATGTGCCAATTGGGCGTGGCTGGACAAGGGTAGCAACAAGCCCACTGTTTACATCTATCCCTCTTATCCTCATATTCCTCTGTTTTCCTATACATGTTATTCTCCAAGTTACCTAGTTCCTCCTTTTCCTCACATTTGTTTGCACCCTTGAATATGTAATAATAAGAGTCCTATGCTTTTCCGCTGCATCCCATCATGTATATTCTATAATACAATATCCAGCACTATGCTCTTCTACAGGAGGTGCAAAGGACTGAGCTGGGGGCTGAACAGCTTGGAAGGTGTCTCAGCAACAGCAGCTGATAGTGACTTTTTGACTGCAGAGGTTAAAGGACTCTGTTCAGTCAGTGCTAATGTTACCCCCTACAGACTGAGGTTTCTTTTGACACTGAATTGATGACTAGTGAAGCTGGAGGACTTTGCCTTTAGGAACAGAGATTCAGGGCAATCTCCACTGAGATAAGAGCAAAATTGTCAGAAACAAGACTACTCGTTATGTTATGGGATTACTTTTTTATTCAGATATCTTCTATATCATAAGTAGGAGCACTGTTTTGTCTCCTCTGTGTAATTTTTACACTGTGCTGCTTCAAAAAAAATCCTTATGTTCATGAGCTTCAGCAAGCAATTGGTAACCCTAGTGAACCTTCACAGGACTTGGCCAGCAGTGAGGCTGCTCAGCCACACTGAGAAATTCAGGTCACTCAAAGTATCCTGCAAATATACTGCAGCATGTTTGATGCATTCACAATACTGCTAATGCAGACAGAAATGCCCACTAAAATGTGAAAGAGCCATGAAACCACAGGGTTTCCAGGTGAACTGCAGTTAGTGGAGAATAACTGGTTTGTTAAAGAGGAAGGACGGTGGAAAGGTCATGTGACTCTCTCTTTGCCAGGAGAGCTGTCACCAAAGGTTGTGCCACCACTTAAATTAGGGTAGGTGACTGCTGTTCAGTCTTGCAGATGGAGTCACAGACAGGTGTGTGTTCACTCATCTCCTTGAAGGTCAATGTGGTACCTCTGTAGACTTTTTTATGCTTAGTATTTTCAGGTATTACTTTTGCATTTCAGAGCCTGAAATTACATGAGAGCTGTATCATTACCTGGAAGAGTGGCTTTTGGTTTTATTTCAGTTACTTTTTTAGTTTGTAACATGACATGTAGTTGTGGTTCTTAGGGACATAGTGATTTATTAAAGAAATATGGATACTGACCTAGTATCAATATCCAACTGAGACGGACAAAAACTCTCTAACAGTTTAAAGTTAGAAAGTGTATGTTTATTACGACGCCGGGCGGCATGCGGGATAGCTCCCCAAATACACACCGCACCTTTCAGGTGGTTACAGAGTTCTTTTATCCATGCAAGTATTGAATACCCAAAATACAAATACATATTCATCATTTTGGTAACACCCATCCCTCGCTTCGTATGCTAATCAGTTCAAAGGCTATTAAGCATGCGTAGTTTGTTCCTTGAAATGGGTCGGTGGTCCCTTTCATGGGGAGGGGTCCCAAAATGAGGAAGTAAACGAAGTCTTCCTCGTCTTGACCTTTCTACCTTTTCAATGCAGATATGACAAATGAACTCTTGGTAGGACTCCAATTCCCTATCTTCAATTGGTTTCGGAGCAGAGGAGGCCCACCATTGTCTTATGTTCCTAAAAGCTATTTGTCAGTTTCTATATTCTTCATTATAAACCCAGCTAACTAAACATTGCGTTGACAAGCAATCAATTATTAGTTAACTACTAACTCTTAACTTCTTCAAGGCCTACCTATTCATTTTAATTAACTCTAATAAGGCTTATATCTAACTAAAATCTTAGCTCCTCTAAAATCTCTAAATTTCTTAAAGTTTATGTTTCAATAGTTTAGTGAAGGATCTGGCAGTTTTAGGTTAGTGGTTGGGCTCAATGATCTTAAGGTCTTTTCCAACCCAACCAGTTCTGTGATTCAATTGCAGTGCAAGAAGGCAACCCCCTCAGTCAAAAGGGTGCCTTGGTGTTCACTATGTTGTTGGGTTTCACACCTGGACACTGGTACTGAGGCTGTCCTGGGACAGGGTGTCCCTTTCTCTGAGTCCTGAATTTGCGTTCCCATCTGCTCCCATGGCCCTGTGCTCCTCTGGGCTTGTGGAGATGGGCATTTCATGGACTCATGGCTTGTGTGGTGGGCCTGGGTGTAGCCAAGATGCAGGGTATTATTTGGACTTCTGCCAGCTGCTGTTGTCTCTTTTATATGTGTGGAGGTGGGCTTCTGTCAGGTACCCTGACAGAAAGCTAAAATTGATGTAAGTAGCAGCCACTTGATTTCCGTCACCTCATTGTTTTACAGCTGGGTTCACGAGGTATGGCATGCCCTTCATAAATGCTTGATGAGTCTCCATGATCACCTTTCTCCATTATGCCCCTAGAATTGCTTCCTGAAGGGACTTGTTTTAAAATTTTCCCAGGGATCAAAGTGAGAATGACCAGTTTGTAGTTTCCTGTATCATACTCTTGGCCTGTTTAGGAGTTTTGGGAGATCTCCAAATGTTTTGCAGCTCACTAAATGTCATGGTTCCCCTTCCATGTTCTGAAGGTCTAAAACAAGTGAAAACTCTGTTTTTCTGCATTGAGATGAGGATACAATTCTTTTTTTTTTGGCTAGAATATATAACAAGGATTAAGTAACTTTCCTGAACTCACTTGTGTTATATTGTTGCAAAGAGCTATCAGAGGAAGAAAAGTTTATTCCTTACACTGTTTTTTTTTAATTTGAAATTTACACAAGTAAAGGACTATGCTTGCTCAATGATGCCAAAAGCAGAGTTTCTTTAACTGTTACTTTGTTGTATTTCTTTGGTTTATTGTGCATAGGCTGGGAATACCTCCAATGTGTTTGGAATGTTTATGATTACAAATTCCTATTCTTGCTAACTGTTGATTTCTCATCAAGTTTAAGAATGTTTTTATTTTTAAAACAATTTATTTTTATTCACAATTAATCAAATATTGATTCCTCCCGTAGTTTAAGACAGCTAGAACAA
>VXBC01009147.1:6859-26527 GCA_013399945.1 Ploceus nigricollis | reverse complement strand
AAAAATAAACCTGAAATTAATATAAATAATATGATTCTATTAATATATTATTGTTGAGTAAATACTTTCTCTCAAAATAAATAAATAAATATAGTAGTTTTTTAGTAGTATTTGTAGTGCTCGAATGATAAGGTTTTTCTAGCAATTCTCTTAGCAAGGAGACTAATAGAATTCCAGGTCTTCCTGAAACAGTGAGCCTACTGAGCTTGCTGAAATAAAACTAAGCAATATATAACTTCTTGTGTGTTTATTTTTATAAGTAAAACTTCATACATTTTTGGTAGGAAAGAAAATAGTGCTGCAGATTTGACATGTAAGTATAAACCCAGGATGATTTTACAAGGGGTCAGCTGCATTGGAGTGATTGTACAGTCAATTGCTTTTCAACAGAAAGTCATAAAAAAATTTTAATAGAGTGTTGGCCATAACTGTTAAGTGTTTGGAAATGCTAGTTAACAACAGAATGTTGAAGACCTAACATAAAGTCCTGATTATTAAGTTAACTATTAAATAAGTAAAATTCAACAATTTGATGTTTGCTTTCACTGGGTGTTTTTCTTAACAGCATCCTGGCAGTGAACTTTGCTGGTGAAACTGGTATTTCAGGCTTTGATATTCACACGTCCAAAATAAAATAACCTACTACAAGATATGAGCTGGAATCTGGAAGGTTTTAGGTATTAAAGGGGAAGTATTGTAGTTGTTCTTTTGAATAGGTAGATGAGCCTTCAGTAGAGAACCACACATTCTTGTTACTGCGGGCCAGTATTAGTCAATGGAATTTTCTGACTGTGAAATGTGTTCCTGGAGCAATTTCTGTGATGGTTATTGCCCCAACACAAGTACTGAACAGAAGATACAAAAGTGTGGAAACTCAGGCTGTGATCCAGAGTTAATTTGGGCAGCAGAGTATCTTTGACATAATTGAGGCATAATTATGTCAATTATTTGACATAATTGAGGCTATAGGCATATCTGTCTGACCGCTGTGTTGAAAGATCTTGGTTTTAGAAGTATTCTTCAAAATTGTCTGTTATCTGGGAGTTTGTTGCTGTTACTGTTTGTTTTCATATCTCATTGCTGTTTGGAGTAAAGAGTTCTTATCTCTCAGTCGGTGATCTTTGCCTTTTTTGCCTCCAGTTCTCCTCTCCAGCACACTGTGGGGGGGGGGAGGGAAGTGGAGCAAGAGAGTGGTGTCTGGTTTGGAGAGTCTTGAGGGGGCAAAAACTGGGGATTACCATTCTTAAACCAGGACAGATTGGCACAGTGTCTGATGGGAGGTGTCTGACAGAAGAGCTACAGCAGGAGAAGAAGCAGGGGAGGGGGAACCTTGGCACTCTAGCTTCTCTGTAAATAACTGAGCCAGAATTACTTTCTTCACTTGTGACTCACTAAAACACAATGTCCAAAATTACTTTTCGTAGAACTTTTTGTTCTGGAAGCACTTTTCCCCCCCATACCTTGCTAATTAAGGATAAAACCACGATTCAGTGCACTATAATTTGTGAGAGAAAGGATATGTGGAAGGGAGTTGAATCCTCCTCTGCTCCAAGAAAAATTCTTCACCTGTTCCTGCCTAAACATCTGAAAATCACAACACTTTCTATGCCATTGCACCCAGACTAGGCTTGCCAAAAGTCATGCTTCTTGGAGGCTCATTGATACACTGTCCTTTGCATATTCCAATAGCTTGGGTGAAGAGCAATTTTTTGTAGCAGGGGCTGATCTAGTAGTTGCTAAAACCTCATTTTACTTTGTTGCTAACTTCAGCCATTGACAAGGCTGAACTAGTAGGGAAAGGGGAGTTAAATGCAGAAAGACTGATATTTTTAGCCACTGAAAGCTTTTCAGGCTTGACTGTAGCAGTGTGGAAAGCCAGCAGGGAAAGCATGGAAAAATAAGGATCAGTGGCAACAGCAGAAGCTGTAGAACTAAGAGAGATGATAAGCAGCACTAGAGCAGCCTATCAGCCTCTCCTGTGGCTCAGCTCTTGCCAAGTGGTTTAATCCTCTGACACCAATTTCCATCTTTATGCTTTCCACCAAATTCCAACTTTTCTCCACTAATCTGCTCCCCAGTTACTCTTGGAAGTAATTCCCCCGTTGTCCAGTCTTTCTTCTGTTGATCTGTTATCCCCACTAGGCCAGTGGGGGTTTTTTGACAGTTGTACTGGTTTTGGCTGGAATAATGTTCTTCAATAACTCTTCTTCATAGAAGTTTGTATGGGGTTATGTTTTGGGTTTGCGACCAGAACGCTGTTGGTTACATAGGGATGTTTTTGTGCTCCTGGGGGGTGCTTTGCCCTGCATGGATGCCTTTTCTGTTTCTCACACTGCCCCACTAGCACAAGAAGTTTATAAGAAGCTGGGCAGGGACACAGGTGGGACAACTGACCAAAGGGCTATGTCATGCTGTATGACATTGTCCTTAGCAGTAAAAGCTACAGGAAGAAGGAGGGGTGTTTGGAGTTATGTCTTCTGAAGTAACAGCTATGTGTGGTGGAGCCCTGCTTTTCTGGGGGAATAGCTGAACACCTGCCTGTTGATAGGAAGTTGTGGATGACTTCCTTGTTTTGCCTTGCTTATGCACACAGCTTTTGCTTTCGAAATTAAACTGTTTTTAATCTCAATCCAGAAGTTTTCTCACTTTCACCATTCTGATTCTCTGACCCATCCCACAGGGGGAGGGTGGGTGTGTGGCACTGAGCTGCTGCCCAGGATTAACCCACAACAACAGTGTGTGTGGGTCTCAAAACGTCATGTTACACCTGTCATTTTTGCACCTGGAGCTAAATGAGATCTTGGCAAATATCTTTGCTTGTTGTGTATTCATAGAAGAGCAAGGCACCTGCTTTGGAAAGCATGGTGATGAGAACATGACAAGTTAGCTGGAAAGGAATGACAGACTTCTTTGGGGATAAGGAGCCATGCATAGTAGTGGACAAAGTTGATTTTGCAGGAAGCAAGATGAAGGGAAGGGATGATAACTCACAAGATTATGGCAGAAGATACCAAGGAGCCATGGAAAAGAATAGAGAGCTGAAGAGTGCACAGGTAACATGGAACATGGATGGTTCAAAAAAAATCTGGCTCACATAATTTAAAGGAGAAAGATATCCAATTCCCCCTTCCCAATTTGTAACCAAAGCTGTAGACTGTGGACATTACGCAGCTTGACCTTAACTGCAATCCGTTAACAGTGGTTTACCTCAGTTTGGGTGATGTAGTAGGTTTTCATGGACAATAAAGGTTTTTTGGATGGTTGGGTTTTGCGGGTTTTTTGTTGGTTGGTTGACTGGTTTGGTGGTTTGGGTTTTTTTGCAGGGTTTTTACTTGTTTTTTTCGTTTTGTTGTTCATTTTCCTGAGGAATTACAAACACAATGTAAATCCAAAGCAGATGATCAGTACAAGGAGTGCAAAGAGACTTCTCAGATACCACCAAGAGTACCAGCCTCACTTTGTCCTCCTGCAGTGAAGGTTAAAAGACTGTTCAGGTGAAAAGCCACTGATATTACAGTTTTCTGTGGGCCTCAGTGGCTGAGGAATCTGATTCTGCTTTGTGTTTGCTTCTGAACTGAACAGTACTGTCCATGAAGGACTTTCCTGGTCAGAATTTTTGTAGAATTTAAAATACACTTTGCTGTATAAAATATACTGGCTTTGTCCCAATATATTTAAAGTGGTACAGTTGCCAGTGTGCATGCAATTCCGTAAGCATCAGTATGTCAGAAATCGGTATGTTCATGAGAAATCATTGCAGTAGCGTATATTGGGGAGAATCCTTTATTTCAGTTTGAATAAATTTACTACAGTAAGGCTGTCCTCCTTGAAGTGTTTGTTTAAAAATGATACCTCTAAGAAACATGGCTTATTAGATGTAAGAGTTGAATGTAGTTTAGCTTCTAGATAAGGCCTGGCTTATGTCATGCAATGCAGGAAAGCAGAAGCAGTGATTTGCCACCAGCATTGCACAGGCTAGTAATACAACTGTGGTTTTCCCTTGTATTTTTTGACAGAGCAGTTATGCATGGGTTTTCATAGGCCCTCAAAATATGCTTTCTGCTTGGAAACACTGTTCAAAGCCACCAAAGCAGTTATTAACAGCAGAAGAGCCTGCATCACTGCATGTGATGCTTCTGGGAAGCTCTAATAGACCTTACATCCGTGTCTTCTGAAACTTCTGCTGCTGTCTTTCTGGTCCCTGCCCATTAGCCAGAAGAGAAAGAAAAAGCCATTGAGAAAGTCCAAGACTTTTCTGTGCACCTTTAGTTTATTTCTCCATGTGTTCTGAATTCCAAGAGGGCATTGTTGGATCTTGTAATGGTGAACTGCCCTTATGTACTCAGTGATTTTCCTTGTGCTGTGGTTTATACATTCCATTTCCTTTGTAGTGTATGTTTCACTGTGCAGATACACAGGCATTATGTAGCCTAAGAGGCAGTAGACATTATGAAACAGAGACTGTTGGATTTGATATGAAAAGTGATAGGATGTTTACAAATTATCAATTGAAGGTCACAAACCAGTAAAAATACAGCAATAGTTGTAGCAATTTCAAAAATACAAGCTGAAAGCAATACGGAGTCTAGCTTACCAAAAAGCCATAGATGACCCAGAAAATATTACACACCAGAAAAATAGTGTGTGTAATCATACAGAAATATATGTCTATTAAGGATTAGAACTTATGGCAGTCAAGATCTTCTCATTTTGAAATGGGAAGATTTCCGCAATACCTGTGGAAGTGTTTGAGGAGGTGTTTTAGGGGTCAGAAAGTTTCTCAGCTGAGGACAGCATGGCAGTGAAAGCATGGTAGCTGAAAAATTCTTCCCGTTGGGAAAGCTTCCTCTCCTTTAAGGGAGAACCATAAACAGCACTTGAGTAAGTACAGTGTTCTGGCAATTAGGCATTTGCATTAAGTTACTGCTGAAGAAATTTTTCCGATGTGGCTGAGCAGTGTGAGGAGCTCAACCTGAAAGTTTTGTTTTCAAAGCAAAAGTCATTGAGAAAGTAGTGGTTGTTACAGAGCTCTGATGCATAAATAAAACCTCACAGACTCTTTAGCCCTGGAAGAGTGAGTGCTGAACAACGTTGTTATAGACTCCTATGCAGATCAAAATTATCCAGGTCACCCAGCAGGCAGATTCAGAAAGCCAGCTTTCCTTGTATGCAGCTTTCTGAACCAATCTGCAGGCATTTAACTAGACTGTTAAGACATTTTGGGGCATGTTTCCTTTCTTTTGTCCTTAACAGAGAGGAAAAATGAAAATACAGGATACCCTTACAACCTTGTAGGAACTGTGCTCTCAGAATCAGCAGGTCTGTGTTCAGGGTCACACTTCCCCATGCCAACTGCCAACGCCTCTGCGGTGCACCCAAGACTTTGCATGACGTACCCATTCCTAGTCAAAATTTATACCACTCCTGGCAAGACCCTTCTGTACAATGTACTACATCTCAGTGGTTGGAAACATCCTTCTAAGTCCTCCTCTACACTAGGCAGATTTTGGTAACTGTTCAAATTACAGCACTAAAGGCAAATATTAAAAGGTTTAAGATGAAGAATGGTAAATTTGTGGAAAGTCTTTTATGATGGGATTGCAAGGGAATGAGGCCAGTGCCACAGCCCTGTGTCCCTTATTCATAAAATCAATGACAAGCTGAAAAAAGAAAACATTATGCTGAGTTTTTTTTTATCTGTCCTTTAGCCATGCAACGCAAGAAGAGAAAACTCCAACTCGGCATTGAGTAAAATCTGGAAGCTACTTACAAGTTTTGTTCCAGCTGCCGATGGCAATCTTCCACCCATTTGTCCCTGCCTGCATTGCTAGAAGGTTACATGTTCCCTCGGGTCCAGGGCTCATCTTGTAGTCATATCCGGGCCTTGTGCCCATGTACCTGGTTAAGTTCCTGTAAGTGGTTGCTTTCAGTAACTGTGATGCCCATGACCATGTATGTCAGGGAGCTTTTTGGCACAGGGTACCTTGCCTTTCCCTTTCAGAGGCTGAGCAGATGCTTTTTATCTCCATACACCAGTGAACCCTCCAAAGCCATGGAAAGCTCAAGGCAGTAGTGTGGCTGCAGAGTCCACAGTGTGGCTGAAGCATCACTTGCTCACTGAGCAGCTGCATGGTGTGAGGGAGAGCACCACTCTGAGCTCAAAAGCCGTGGAGCAGTGGGAGACAGACTTCTTGGGAGCTGGAGCATGCAGGTGATGGGACACTTTTTCCTTGGTACAAGTTTTGTCTCTGTCTCCTTGCTGTATTGGTAGAAGGAATGCCTGGGAAAACACCCTGGAAAAGTAGAGAGAGACAACCCAAGCTAAATGATGACTAGCAACACTAAGACCTTTGAAGCTGGTTCACACACTGCTCAAACTATGGATTTCATAATATGCAGTATTTTTTTTTTTTTTGTGGTCATTCAAGGCTGGTTTACATGACCACTGCTTGACTCCAGTCATTCAAGACACTGTTTGGGTTTTTTATTCCTTTTTTCTTTATTTGGACAATATATATATACATATGTACAAAAACACCTATGCCTACTTTTTTTTTCTTTTCCTTTTTTTACAATTTCATGTGATTTACAAAACAGGACAACAAAATAACTTATAAAGAATACGAATACTGTACAAAAATAAAACTGATTAAACTATTGGGAGTTGGTATTTTACAGTGTTACAGATCACTGGTTTGTAGAACAGCATTTTGAAGTATGTGTCCAGTCTGGTGTATGCTGGCCTAAGTCCATCTGCAAGCTGAAAACAGATCTGTAATGTCGGTCATGAAAAAAGTTCAAGAAGAAGTATGTTATATAGCTATACCTTTAAATCCATGACTTCTCTATACTAATGGACTTTCTTAATCAAGGAGAGGAGCTGTCCTAACTTCAGCGCTATTAAGTACTTCCAAAATAGTATAACAAATACATACAGTATTAGAGAACCTGGTTTTCCTTTTCTTTTCCAACACTTGCAACACCATTCAAAACTTATCTTCAAGATGCAAGGATCTAACCTGCAGTTTGTTTTAGGTGTTAAAGCCATTGTTTGCTTTTACTGAAAGAAAAAAAAACCAAAACCAAAGCAAATTAACAAAACAGTACAATGATATCCCCAAACCTGGTAATTCCCAATGCATTCTCTTAGAGATTAATGAATCACATTAATCCTCTCTGTCCAATGCTGAAATACAGCATACACTACCATTTAGGAAGGGTTTTTTTCAGAAACAGGATCTTGTCACTGGCAGTGATGACACATGCCTTGCATGTCCCATTGTCCCATGGACTAAAGTACCTCCCGCCTACTTCAGACTTTGCAGGAACGTTTCTTTAAGTGTGCATTCTACCCCAAATACACAACATGGACATGATAAAGCTGGCCATTTACTTCCATGTATCAGTTAATCCTGGTAGTTAAGGGACCGAAATGTTTACATACTGATTTAGGAGCTGCTTATCAGCTGTGGCTTCTAGTTGTGGTTGATTGGATGTGAGGATCTCTTGTATTTCACAGGATCAGGCTTTAATTTTCCAAGTGCTGCATTTGTCCCACAAAATGGCAACAATCCAGACTGCAGGATGGAGACTTGAAATCTAGCTTGATCTTCAGAGAGAAGAACAAAGATGAACAAAGATGCACCTTTGAATCTCATCGGGCTGCTCATGGCCCTGACCCTACTCCACAAGGCAGCATTAACAGTACTGGTAAGCAGAATATTTTCTGTATTTCTTGATCAATAAAAACACCAACACTACCAGTTTTTATTACAAAGAACCTATGTCCCTATGACTCAATCTGAATACAAGAAATTAAAGTTTGGTTTCTAAAATAAATGTTTCAAAAAGCTGAAACGGAGGTAGAAAGTGTGCTTGGTTTCCTGATGTCTTCACTGAAGAAAACACATCCCTTTTTATTCCATAGACTGTTCAATATCCCCAATGCTTTAAAAGAAGTTCTCTTCACATAGACAAAATCTATCATGAACTACACAGGTAAAAACACAGTATGCAAACTGATTTCTAATGCTGAAAGCCATATACAACTGTAGAGGAAAACACTCTACTCTCCGAGTTAATTTTTTATGTTTGTTTCTAGGAAGCAAGCTTTTTATCAGATAAAACAATAAGATACTGTAATTGCAGGTGTGCTAACAAGATCTTTTATGTACAGAATTTTACAAGGTGACCTAAATTCATCTGCAGTGGAGACACTTTGGGTTTCAGTCTAAATACTCACAAAATTAATTTGGCCCTAAGTCTGTAGTAGGGCTGTACCTCCCCTTCCTCTTCTGAAGGAAGGGGTAAAAACCAAACAGAATAACATTTCTGGAAAAAAATAATGTGTAAACAGAATTCTCCCCCATTATGCAGCTGGGGAGGGGAAAAAATATATCACTGATAACCTCTTAAATTTCATGCTTTTAACAAAAAAAAATTTTGAAATATTCATTAATGATCACATCTAAAAGTTTTCATTCAGTGGTCTTTCTGCTCCTTTTAAAGATCAAAAAAATAGCTTTAAAATAAAAGTTAACATTGCTTTTATCACCATTTGACGTGCCATGCGTGACACAGGTACAAAGTACTAAAAGAAGCTTATGTCATAAAGGAGTATTGCAAGATACCTTCTGTATTTCAAATTAGCTTGTGGTATTCCCCCATACTCCAGAGAAAGAGCAATCAAGAGATACAGGAGCCCTTCCAAAGTGCTCCTTACAGTAATTTTAGGTGTTTCCGTTATCAGAGTGCTCTTAAGAAAAGGTCTACTCTCTCCATAAACACACACAATTCCCATAGGACTCCAAGGGCGTTAGGCCATGGTATGAAGAGAATAAATCTTTAAGGCAAGTGTAGGAAGAGAAAAAGCCTTTAAAAAAGCAGCAGTTTCTAAAGATGGTAGCTGCTTTGTGCACCCATTCAAACAAACCACAGCAGAATAAAGCACTGTTAGTGGCATTTCTGTAGTACAGTACTATATTACTGACAAGTAAAGTATGGGATCATATGAGAGACATATGCTTCAGCTCCCACATGCCCACCACATTATCTAGGCTGAGCTGTATTTTTCCAGGTAAGTGAATAACAGAGCTAAATACACACACAGTCAGAAAATTACTGAGCTCTTTGTGGGGATTTTTTTGCTTTAAGTATCTTCTTGAGTCATACATGTTTTTACTGGAAAAGTCCAGCTGATATTCAAAAGTATAGTTAATACAAAGAAAAATTAAAAATACCTATTTACTTTAATGGGCCTTATTAAGTATAAATTCACCTTATCTCAGTATATCAATCAGATACTATTGGTAACATATGTAATGTTTCTCTTAATAGTCTCTTTAAGTGCAGGACCGCAGAAGATACACAGAAGTAAACCCACTTCTACAATGTGCTATGGAGTTTTTATCTGAGTTATTTATGTGACTCGGAAAGTGTTTTTACTCGATAGACTCTAAATACAAGCAGCATTACACTGTTCAACAAAACATGTTCATGACACAGCAATCACAAAGACTTTGGGGTCATGCTACTGTGGTGGCACAGGCCAGACCGCCCAGTCATATGTATGTACACCAGTATCAACGCATTACATTGGAAGAGGTGGTCACCTCCTCCCTGGCTGCCCCTTCCCTGCTCTCACCCCACAGTCCACTTGTTCCAGACTGTTGTTCTCAGGGCAGAGCCAGGAGGTGGAAGATGGGGAGGGGGATACTGAGTACTTTTTTTTTTCAATGCCGGCTACATGTGCATTTGGATAGCGAGGGTGACCGGCACCGCAGCGGATACTCGTGTTCCGGCACCACTGCCTGCACCCTCACCACAGCCTGCCTCTTCTCCACTCCTCCCCCAGGGCCAGCCCTGCCTTCACAAGGAGCTGCTGGAGCTGGACTTTTTGGATCGCTTGATCATGCTGGGGTGGAATTCGGTGTGGCGACGGGCGTGCTTGGTCAGGTGGTCGCTCCGCATGAACCGCTTCTCGCAGAGGGGGCAGCGGAACTGCTTCTCACCAGTGTGGGTTCGGTAGTGCCGCGTCAGCTCGTCAGAGCGGGAGAACTTTTTAAGGCAGTCGGGCCACGTGCAGGGGAATGGTCGCTCACCTGTAGGGAAGAAAGGATGACAAGAGATTTAGGGGGGCAGGGGTAATGCGGATCGGCACATGCCAGCTTTGCTGAGGAGCCAGCGAACATGCTGCTGAGGGAAAAAAGCTGCTTTTGTTTCCTGCCATGGTGCCAACGTCTGTGGAGCTGTTGATAACTCACTTCATCAGGTTTCACTCTCACCTCCAGTAGAAGCCAAAAACCGCTCCAAACACATGAAACTCACATTCTAGTGTAGAACCTTACACGACCTGAAGACTGTCAAAACAAGAGACGAGCTCTGCCTTTGCCGCTATGTTTTTCATCCTGTTCTCACTACAGTAGCTTGGGAAAGGTGTGCCAGAATTATTCCTCTGACAGTTCCATTCCACTGAATTACTTGCAACAGTTAGAAAATGATGTAAAAAAAATCCTTTAGCTAGGACAAGTCTTTCCAGCCCAGGAAGAACTGAGTGGGGAGGCACTGGGGAGAACAGTGAAGCCTCAGGGCTGCAAACATGTAGGGCAAAACTGCTGCCCCTGCAGAGGGAAGTCCCATGCTCCCCTTTCAGCCCTTCCTCTGGAAATCCAAGGTGTTCCAGCAAGTATCAATCTTTTAGAAAGCTGGTTTGAAGACAGGAAAAACACCTCATTATTCACACTCTATTGGAATAAATGTTTGCTATAATGATGAAAAACAAACCCAAACACCTTAACCTAGATGACACCGCAACTTTGCTTTTACAAAATAAGAGTGCAAGGATTGAAGAGCACTCCACATCATCTTCCTGGCACTCCACATCCCTAGAGTTCACCTCTGTGGGTTGCACAGGCTTTGCCTTCAGGCACAAACACAGTGCCTCCAAAACAGCAAGGCTGACCCTAGTACACAGACAGATGGAAACTAAAGGTGCTTAGGTTCACACAAAAGCTTTCCACTATGCACTGCTGCAGGTTTGATCCCTTAATTTACTTTCTTCAGAGCCTCCTGAAGGGAATATAAATGGCAGCTCTGTGACAGCTATTTATAGTCAACCATGAAATATGGAAACTATTCCAGGGGTTTTCCAGCTTGGAAGAGTTGGAAAGAAAGTCAGGAACTCCAGTATTTCTTACTACTCTGGTTTGCCACAACAGGTGAGCTTACCTAACATTCAAAGATCAACAAAAAAGGAGTGATTTACAAAGTGGGTCCTGGAGTTCTCCCCAGATACACCAGCAGAGACAAAAAGCTACAGACTTGAATGAACAGCCCTGAATCCAGGAGGACAACAGTCAGTACAAAGTATGGTAGAGTTACAGGGAAGGACTCACTGATGGCATCCAAAAGGCCAAAGAAGGATAAGGGCAAGCCAGGTAAGCTGAGGTGTAGTTACACCAGGGGCCCTGAAGGCCCTAGTAAGCTTCCCTGAGTAACACTTCACTGTTTGGGCTCCTAATTATTTGTGCTCCTTAATAGGCAGCTGCCCTATTCCAGACCAACCAGCGTGCCATGGAGCTCAGCTGGATGAGTGGGACTGCCTAAGTCACAGCACAGCCCTGTGGCTGCTGCCCCTGTGCTTGCCTCCTTCGCCTCATGGCCATGCTGGTTCTCAGTCACGGAGAAGGATGGAGCAGAGGAAGTCAAGCCAGCTGCCTGCCCAAGCCTGGTGGAGGCAGAGCTGCCAGCCATTGTGAACCAGGGCTATTTTTTTTGTTTTAAATGCATTTCTTGGCTCCCTGATGTATGTTTTTAGACATGGTTGGAAGACCTTCTGAACATCCACCACCTGTATAAAACAAATTAATTAAAACAGTATGTAGGGTCACGTGTGCATGAACACCATGGCTACAGCTACACTGTGGAGCAGCACCAGGAGCTGTACAGAGGCCTCACAGCACCACCCTTGCCCAGTGCCAGCTCTTAGCATCTGAGGCAAGCATTTCACTTGTGCTGCTCTTTTGCAATCTATCTCATGGTTTCTGTCACAGCTCCTGGAAGCAGGTGGCAGTGGGAGGTGCAGAACAGCTTTCTTGCCCTCCCTGGGAGCGTGGGAGGAGTGGTATACATCTTGCATGTGTGGAGCCATCTAGTATATGCCTCTGCGTCAGGCACTTACACCCCAGAGCAGTGGGAGCAACTGAGGCATCCTGCCTCATCCCTGGAAACCACATTTCCAACCAATCTACCTCAGGACAGCTCTTCAGTCTGCAGAAGTGCCCAACTGTAAACAGGGAGATTAGGTGCCTAGGCTGGATAACAAGCATCAGTCTTTGGGCTGTTTTTTAGGCATGGTAGTATCCAACCTGAGTGTCTAAAAGTAGTGTTTAAAATCTGGCCTCAAGCAGCCCTTAAGAAACTGAACTCCTCCCTCATGCCCTCCTCAAATTTCACCTGGGAAGATAAAATGAGGCCCTGCTTCTGGAATTCCCTCTAACACATGACAGAAGAAGTATGACCTCCACCACTGCAAGCCCACAAATCCATTGCACATGCCACCAGGGGAAAGCACTCTAAGGTTATGCAGTGTAACCACAAAGCTTTAGGGAAAGGCAGGGCTTGCTCAGGATCGCAGGAAGATCACCTCACCTGCTGTGCCTTTGGTAATGTACTCTGCAGGGAATCAAATCTGGGCCTGGCTGGGGGAGGACACAAACGCTGCGGGAGCCTGCCATGGTGCAGAGACACCTAGCTACCAACAGGAAAGCTGCTGTGCATGAGGATGGGGACACAGTAGGGATTGCAGCCAGAGATGGGTGGCCATGCTCCCTTGGAAGCACCTGGATGCCACCAGCACAGCCCCCCATCCACCACAGAGCTCCCAAGTACAATAGTAAGGAATTACTTCACCACCTCAGCAATACAAACCTGCAGAAGCTGTCACAGCCACTTTGGAAGTGCCTATATGAAAGTAGGCACAATCCTTGACACCTGGATGCATTAAACTCCATGCTTCTCAGAGTAGAGACAAGAGGGAGGGAGGGAGGCTTTTCCAGGCTCTCAGGGGTCATCTCCGAGCCTGAGAATTCACTGCCCTCCTTGGTCACAAAGCTATAAGGGATGACACCAGCCCAAAGAGATGGTACCTCAGTGACAGTCTCAATAGGTCCAAGGCAGGCATGGAGTGTATGTCCAGGAAGCACTTAAAGCAAGGTGGAGATGGCTGATGGCATGTGGTAACTGTCCACTCTGCAAAGATGGTGGTTGTATCTGCTGTATTTGACATGCCTTCTTTTTGCAGCAGCAGAGATGTTTGTGGAAGAGCCCTCTGAGAAAAAAAGGCCTGCAGCTCATATGCTTGCTGGGCAGGCAGTGGCCTAGAGAGCTGCAGTACAAGCTAGTGCTGCCTCCATCTGGAGATACGGATTTCTGTGTCAGCTCAGGCAAGGCATGCATTTTCCTTATGATTTTTCTCCCTTAGTTTTGGGGTAGTAATGCTAAAGCTTGAAACAGCAGAATGAAACATCAACACGCAGTGCTGTTATACACGATTTCTCTTAGTGGCTGTATGCTACTGACTTTTTAAGTTATGCCTCCGATGGGATTTTCCATCAAGAGATGAAGGAAAGGTCAAGGGTACATCATGACAATTTGAAACTATGTGTAATTGGATCCTAACACAACAGACACAAGAGGCAAATAATTATCTTTAAACAATATGATGAATATGTATATACACATATATCCAGAGCAGCTTACAGAAGTAAAAAGTGAACGAAATACTGATTTCTAGGTAATAGGAACAGGTGCATCTGCAGACTCCCATTCTTTGTGCTGTGTGGCACCAGGAATAGAGTGAGAGACAGTTTATTCTCAGTATAAGTTAATAGTGGTGCTTCACAGGTCTTCTCTACAGTCTAAAGAACTCCTGCAACCCTGGCTTACTTTAAATCCCGTATGGACATAAAGGCCTTTGCAGATCCTTTTAATCTTAAGCCCTCTCGCTACACCTGCCATTTTTGACTTGCTCCTTCTCCCAACCCTCTACAACAAATGTTTAGTTTGCTCTTTCTGGGCAAGTTTAAACTCTATATCCAAGCTACCTACCTAAGGCAGGTCCACTTTATTTTATTCTGAATAGATTAAAAAAATAATCTGTTTTTCCCTACCCAGGGACATTTCAGATTTTCCCACACTGCATTCTTACACAGAGAGGTTTTCTGAAAAAAGAATACGGAGTAGGCATTAGCAGGCTCATTAACATAAGTACAGGTAGTAGTGGTACCCTGATTAGTCATCTGCCTCCTCACCACAAAATGCTGCTTTATGCATGGATGACTGAGATTAGGAGCTGCAGTTCAGGGTGGCTTTAATACACAGAATATCTGCTATCTGTCTCAGGTATCTCTCACTTTCCCCCCCAGTTATTTGCCCCACACACCATGAATGGGCAATTTCCTGTGGGACACTGGACTTTGACTGAGTGTCCACATGCCAGATATTTTGGAGAAAATATATCTTCTGGGCAGACAGATTGGAGGCCTTTCAAGCAGGCTTTTACCTCTTCTGAGATATTCCAAAATCAGATCATTAAAACACATGGCAACCAGGTACAGAGAGAGAGAACAGCAGTGGTGGATGTTCAGGACCATATGCCTAAACCAATGCTTTCTGGAACACCTAAACCATGGTCATCCAACCACACAACAGACCAAAAAGATGGGATAGGAGACAGATGGATGGGTTCCAGCAAGGGGTTTATTCTGCCAGGACTTAGGATTAAACACAACAGGTTGGTTCAAGTATTAAAATGCTGCTTTCAGCAAGTATTTAGGGTGTTCCAACATTCTTAAAACTACCACTCAGCAGCTACTTGGACATACAGGTGCTTTGAGTCTCTTTCAAAAGTCCAGATGCAAAACCACCTGCCAAAACCTGCTGCTGCCGGTCTAAATTCCAGGAAAATTGTCTTGCTGTTATCCCACTGTGATACAGTATCAGATGAAAGGGATGTCCTTTCAGCTTCTCTGTCAGAGCACAAACCTCCTTGATCGTGTTACAGAAGGCTTTCTTTGGGGGACTGTGCCTCCATACACATAAACATAGACAGAGAGAGACAGATCAGTCAGATAAACTACTTGGGAGAGGAAAGGTCTTTCCAAACCTCACCAGTGAGTTAAATCTGTGCTTTTGTAGCTAAGACAAAGAGTCCTCAGCAGTACATTTCACGGGTATGTGAGACAAGTTCCTAGCTCGTCTCCTTTCCTGGCTTATCTTCATCTGAACTTCCTCCATTTTGCAGTAATACTTGAATAACAACAGCAATGGAGAGAGACCAGAACTCCTAGCCTGGTGCTTAGCGCACTTACCTGGAAACAAAGGACATTGGGTTTAAGCTCCTGTCCTGTATGGATAATCAAATTTCCTTGCTAAGATGAAACAGCTTTGACAGGGAAAGGAGGAATCCAATTGCATATGCATTCAGAAAGATAATGTAACTTTTGATATTTCACTCTGAATTTATTAGCCAGTGTTTCAACAGACTTTTCCCTCAAGTTTAAGGTATTTATAGAGTGCTCTCAGGCTGTGTACATTCATCATAACCTCAATACAGATGGTGAACTGTACTACCACAAGTGTCTGAAGTATTCTTTACCATCACTCCCTCACACCCTGTTTCTTTAATCTTAAATTGGCCCTTCCCTGCTCTTCCAGCTGCAGGCTTGGAAGCTGTTCAAGGCCAGAAGCACAGGAGTAGCAGCCTGGTGCACAACAACACAGCAGCCAACAAAGAGGAACAAAGGAGTTCCCGCAGCAATCCTACCAGCTGGCGCTGCAAGAAACACAGGCTAACAAGAGCAGTGACACCCACCACATGGTCTTCAGTGCCACAGCACAAACACCGCGCAGAACTCTGTAAAGCTGCAATTTCAATACATCCATCTGGAAGCAGGAGTTGTGCTCTTACGGATAATACCTGCTTACTGCTTCTGTCCTACATGTGAACTTTGTCATGCTGACTCAATTGATAAACTTTTCTGGAGGACTTTCCTGCAAGTGACACATACAATTGCTTAAAATCTTAAATTTTTATCAGAAAACAAGACAAATAGGAATTGGACAACTTCGAACCTAATCTTGAGGATTTCTGCCTACCTTACTTGGCTGGTAAGGCTCCCAGTCAGGATCATCATGTTTCTCCAAGACCTGGAAACAAGCCCATTAGAACTCCACCAATTTGCACATTTTCATTAACCATGGTATTTCACATGGTAATCTGAATTTAACAAAAAATGTGTTGTCAGCTCCACTTTTTGCTCTTGGGTCCTATTCTAAAGGATCTGGGTAAGTGACATGGCATGAGCTGGATAGGAGGGTCTTAAAATACTAAATTTCAGATTATGCTCGAACATAATTACTGAGAAAGATCTCAGCGAGCAGAGAGCTGTCAACATCTGTTCAGCCTGTTGAGTGAGATAATCTAGAACACAAATAACAAAGCTGTACAGTCAAACCAAACTGATACAGGGGCTGGTCCAACACCACGATATCTGTATAGCAGCAATAGGCAGCTACAGTGCCTGTTCTTACTCTCTACTGGAAATGCTCCTCCACTTTCCTGTGCAGACTGTCAACCTATGGGTTCACACCTCTGCCTAACCCCTGCTTCCGAGCACTGGTGAGAGCCAAATGCTGGGAGCACTTAAGAGTGCATCAGCTGCCTGGTGTAACAAAACTCTTGGCATCGTTTGGATCCAGTTTACACGATCACACAGTTGGCTGAAAAGGCTACCTGAAGAGGGAGAACTTTTCCCATATCTGGGTTTTGGGCATCTAAACTCTTAATTAAGGACATCTGACATGTATGTGAAATTCCCATCAATCCTCAGCCTCCCCAGGCAAGTAAACACCTACAAGTCCACTAGAGGACGCATCTCACAAGCTACTTTTATGGTACCTTCCTGGTCAGGAAAGAGGGACAGAGAAGATCTGCCCTCAGTGGTTATGTGCCCTTTAACTGGATTGTATTCACACCATCATAGCAAACATGAATTTTGTACAGCTTGTTTCTCCTGCCAGTTTCTCTCCCTGGCCAGGCCTCCTGCCTGAGATTGCTTGTTTGTTCTTGTATGCCTTCATTTTTCCTACACATCCCTCTCTATGAAGCTGTTCCCCCTGCTCCATCTTTGAGGCTAATAATAACACTACACACCTACACCTGTCACCTGTAACCCTACACCTGTCATAACCAATCCTCTAAACCCACCTATTTAGAGAATTTGTTTCTTCTTCATTTTGAAGGTAACTCTCTGCTTACCTGCTGTTGCTTGTCTTTTTCTTGTTCAGATGGGTCCTTCACCTTTCCCCAACCTCTGTACCACTTCCAGGGCTTGAATCTCATCTAGGACTAGTGACACAAGCAAGGGGACTGTTTGCACAAGCAGGATGTGCAGTGCCATCTGCTGATCTTTTTCTGTAAAGATCAACTCAAAAGACAATTTCTGATGGATGGCTAATTTGGGCCTTCTGGATATTGAACTAGCATTACCATCAAAGGCCCAAACTTCAAGCAAACAATTATACACCCTTTTTAAGCATCTGAAATACAGAACCTTTGAAACAACAAGTTTAAAGAATGGTTAATAAGATACAGACCTCTAACCATCAAGTTTTTGCCTTCTACCCTTCTACCTTGATTTGGTATTTTGTTTCTTGCTTTGCATTAGGTTACCAAAGATGAAATGGTGAGTTTTCAGATTCCCAGTCACTACACAGAAAGAGAAGGATCCAGAGCTCCCCAACTTGCTTGGTTAGGATTTATGAATAAAGAGAACTGTAAGTATGCACAAGTTCATAGGTGTGAATAGAAATCCTTAAGCCATTTTCCAAGATAGAAATACTGGGATTAAATATTAAAAATTTAAGACCAGGAAGCTTCTACTGGTGGCTGTGCACCTACTTCTACTAAAGGCTACACTGCAACAAGAAACCTAGTTGGTGGCCTGGTGAAAAGTGGCAGATAGATGAGAGAGACATTATTTGAAAAAAAGGAAATAAAATGGTACTAAGGAGGGCCCATTGATGCTCTGTAATATACAGTTATGAATAACTCCAGAGGTTCCATTGAATCCCACTATTGCTAAGGAATTGTTGTCATCTATAAAAATAATTAACTTTATCAGCATAATTTAGCATTTCAGTTAGCTACGATTAACTTCACATTAGGAAGCTCTAAAAGTTCATTACTCCTGGATGTCTGCAGTGATTTTAATCACACAGAACTACCATGACAGTACATCAGTGTTTGAGTCAAATGCCTTATACTTGGAGCTAAGGCCACCCACTTGGGAGCAGCACATGCTAAACCTCATACCACTTCAGCAGTACTTATTATAACACTACTGCTTACAGCAGGCTGTGTGGGTTGTACAGTACATTAATTTACATGTCATCACACAGAATGCTATCTCAGCCAACATCTATTCTGGTTCTCTTATCAGGGTGGATATTTGAGCGTGGGGTAGTAAATGGAAATTATACTAACGTTTTCTTTGTCACTTATGAGACAACATTTTGGAGAGCACCAGTTACACTCAGCCTCCAAAAGAGCATCTGAGCTGCAGTCTCCGAGCTGGTAACAGAACAACCCTTCGCACTTGTCATGAGGTCAGCATACGGTCACCACTGACCACCCTCTTTCCCAGCTCAGAGAGAAAGTCTAACTGCAGAGCTCATCCCTGAGCCACACCAGTAACCCTACCCTGTTCTCTCCAGCCTCTTGAGGTAAGCACCCAGCAGATTTGCCAGCAGGGCACTGGTTGGCAACAATCACCTGAGCCTCTTCCTCTGCAGTGCACACACACCTAGGCACATCGTTGAACTGGAGCAATGGAAGCTGAGCTGGAGCTCAGATGTGGCCATATCCTACCCAACCCATATTAAATTCTACAGCAATGCCTGACGGTAGATTCCTTGGATGATCAACTCATTTTGTATTACACTGCTAACCATCACCACCAACAGACAAAACCCAAAAGGTACCATCATTGACAGAACTGATGTAAAGCACATGAAATGTCTTGGCAGCGTTTGTCTCTTTTTATTCACTCCTTTCTGTTCCTGAACACAATCCTTTAATTCAGAACATTTTTAAAGCAGCCTTTTGTACTCCACTGTGATCCCAAGAGCAATTCAGACCCATAAAGGTTTTTATTCAATCACTTGCACTGAAGGTCTAAAACCAACCAAATAAACAAACAAAAACCACCAAAACGAAAACCAACAAACTGAACAGAGAAGTCTGCAGCTGCTGTCCCCTTGGGGCTAGGTTGCCGCAGATACGTTTTATCTCCAGGTTTCCATGTTGCCACACCCTCCGAGGCGCCCGGGCGAGGGCCAGGAATGAGAGCGCACAGAGCCTGATGAATGAAGCCCTCGTGGGACACGTCAAAGCTGGGTCGCGGTAACCGATAGTGCGAGGCGCTGCCGCCGGGAAGAGCGGGGTCGATCCTCCCTGCACGGCGCCTCAATCCCCTCGGCCGGAGGCGCAGCGCGGGACAGCGCCAGGGCGGTTCGGGGAGCAAGCCGGCGGTGCTCTCCTCCGCCGGTGCTCCACCGCTACTTCGAGCGCCTGACACGGGCTCTAGCTGACGCGCTTGCCGAGTTCGC
>VXBC01009145.1:173322-207367 GCA_013399945.1 Ploceus nigricollis | reverse complement strand
AGTTTTTTTTCACTGGGAAAAGGCTAGCGTTCGTTTTCAGGGGCCTGTGGGCAAGACTGGGTGGCCAACCCCTGAAAATCCGAACGGAGCAGGATGTGTCCCAGACGCAAGGTGCCACCACCTTTTGTAGATGTGGGTCAAGGGGGCTCCAGATCTGGAGGACGAGGCTTAACTCGAGGCTGGTTTAATTAGAGATACTGCTGTTGGTTTGTGTATCAATGGCTAGGTGATGACCTTGTGAGTTTCCAGTCCTGCTCACTCATAATAGCTCTCAGGGCTGTAGTTGTAAGAGGATTTTTCGAAGCAGTTTGTGTTACAGAGTGACAGGTGTAGGGAGCTGAATTTGCAGCCCCAGATCATGATAGTTTCTGGGAGGGAATGTTGTTTAGCTTCGGTTGATATGTGAAGGTGCTCCTTCTGTACTGCTGTTTTCTAGTGCTGTTTTCTAAATGGCTTGGTCTGGGGAAAGAAAGTGTATGTAGAGAAGAGAATATGGCATTTCTGCCTTTTGATTTTTATAGTTCTGTATAATTTTGAGGAAGCCTGTGGCTGCTGTTTGGTGCTATTCCTGCTTCCCAAGCCGCCAACACTGGCAGCACAGGTGTATGTCTGCGTTCCTGTTGACTCAACCCCCAGTGAAAAGCCACACAAAGTTCCTGGTGAAGGCTTCAGTCTCTTCTCCTTTAATTGATGTGGTTTGCTGTGCTCTGATGGAGTTGTTTATGGACTAGACTATGACTTTGGCCCCAGCATGTTACTCATGTCTACAGAGATGAGCACAGACAAACCTGAGCTTGTCTGCCTATGCAAAGATGGAGTTGACTGTGAGCCAGACACCTCTTAGCACGAAGTCAGAGCAGAAGCAGCTGCATGCCAGGCTCTGTGTAACTGCTCACAACCCATGGAAGTACCTTCTGTAGCTGCAATGAATTCCTTGTTGTGCAGGTTTCCTGTTTTACAGTCATTTGTCAGTAAATCCCATCCAAGCACAAGCAGGTGTTTGGGATTTGCAGGTTTCTGGGAGAGACCTCTCCTTACTCCTCTGCCTGGTGACTGTGTTTTGGGTGATGAAACAGAGATACAAAATGCAGATAAAACATTGAGATGGGGAGGTATGTAATGACCCCGTGGATGTGCATATCCAGGCATGGTGTCAGACTTTGATTGACTTGATCTCCTGAGCTGGGGCCAGGGTGTGTTGCCAAGGTCTGACAGGACAGCAGGGGCTGCCTGCTGAAGGGGCAGCTGGTGGCAAAAGGCAAGGAGCAGCCCCTTGGGCTGGCAAGGAGATCCCCCAAAGAGCATCGTGCCTCAGAAAATGCCAATTGTCTGAGACAGAACAACTTTGTGGGAAAATGTTGGTTTTGATGAATTTCAGTTGCTGAAAAATATTAGACGAAAATGTTTTGAAAACTGTTTGACCTTTTCTAAATGGCAAAGTTTCAATGTTTTTGGGTCCAAATGCTGCTTCATTTTGATAGCTAGCATTAATTGAAGGTTAAAAAAAAATGTTGGAACTGAAATGGAATTCCTGAAAATGAATAGAAACAAAATGTTCTCTTCCTCTTTTCCTCCCCCAGCATTCTTATTTCTAGAGAAATTGTGAGTTTTTTTGACTTTTTAGTTCCTCTGAGCGGAGATATTTAAAACCTCACAAATTGTTGTGGGAGGGCATCCCATCCGGCTCACTATCCACCTGCTCCAATGCAGTTGCTGGTTTTGAAGTGGTTTTTGTTTTATTTCGTGAGGGAGCTGCAAGCATTTTTCAGACATTCTAAAGGGAGAGTCTCCAGATCTGCTAAGAGACCGGGGTGCAGCCTGTCCCTGAAGCTCTCATCTGCCCAGCACCCTCCGTGTCTTCCTGGCAAGTCTTGCATCTCCCCATCTGAAAGGAAAGAGTGTGAGCAGTGTGCTGTGATTTGTGCTGTGGCTGAGTGACAAACATGCTGTGTTTGTTAAACTAACACCCTGGGAAAACATGGAATGATCACTCTAAGTGCATCATGGCTAAAAGGAGCCAGTGGTGTGCACAAGTTGTGCTCACGTCAGAACATAGGAATAGAAAGTAAATAGGATTGTACAGCAGGAGATGCCTTAAAAGCCTCACCAAGAAAATGCTGCTCACAGGTCCAGAGCCACAGAGAGCAGGAATGTCCTCTGGCTGAAGTGGCTGGAGCAAAAGCCTGTGCATTGTGACATTTGCACATCTTACAGCCAGGTGAAGGAACTGGGGTGGCGAGAGCAGGAGGGGCTGTGAGCTTCCTCCTCTCCAGCTCTGCATTGGAGTGAAAGGAAAGCACCTTTCCACCTCCTTTCTTAAATGGAAAGGATTAATACAAGATCTGTCATGTGGGGTGTGATGACAAACAGGCTGTGCTGTCTCCCCCAGCACCCCAAGCCTGCTGCCATGTCTCTGGCTGATGTGAAGATCATTCATTGTTCCACTTTTAGCTCTGCTGTCTTTGCCTTGTCCATCAGGTGATGAGTCACATCATCGTGGTGAGTGGTGATTTCTGACTTCCATATGATGCTGTACTGGCTCTGTGTTTGGAGGGCTCTGTTTCTCCTTTTGAGGGGATGTCTGGCAGTTTTATTGCATCTCTTGGAGTGTCCTCAGTAGGAACAAGAGTTTGCATTTCAGCCATCTTCATAACATGACAGTGCCAGTTTGGATTTTGGCCTTGCACAAAAATGATTGAGTTCAGTTTTGCTTTTGAGGGATGTTTGTGAAGTGCAAAGCCAAAGGCTTCAGGAAATTGCTAACAATTAATGTGTAGTAATGGTAAAATGATCCCCTTGATACCAAGGGTGCTCCTAAAGCCCTCCCAAGAAGGCAGGGTGGGTAAGATGAAGTCTGCAAGCAGTTTAGGGGCTGATAGATGGTGAGGTGTAATGTTCCTATAAATAACAAATACTGGTTTCAGGTTCCTGACAATACTGGTTTTATATTGGTCATCGATCTATTTCTGGAACATGGAGTATTTTGAAAATCCTTGTCGAGTTGATTTGCATCAAAAAAGGCTCCTCTAGGGTAGCCAGTAACTGGACCTGAATCCTTTCCCTCTTCTCTAAGAGCAAAGTCCTTTCTTCCTCATTTCCCTGTTGGTGTTGGCAGAAATGCCAAATATGAAGAGGTTGCAATGTAAGCAAACAATTTTTAGGATACTATTTAAGAACAAAGTAATGGCAAACAACAACAAAACCCCCAGGAAAATCCTTGTTTTTCCTCATTCAGATGGATGCCATTATGCTGGGAGAATGAGTAAAGGGAGAACAAGTAAAGGGGACCTGGCATGGAAAAATCAAAAAACATAATTTCTAAGAGAGGTGCAGAGCTGAATTCTCTCTACTATGTGTACTGACTATATTCAGTGCAATTATTCTGAAGTCACTTCTTTTAACTTGCCTAATGCTTCTAACATATTGTCCTGGTAAACTGCTGTTGTCAAAGTACTTCTTGCATCTTAACGTGTCTCAGAAAGAGGTCTGCTTTCAAAAATGCACCTTGCAGGTATTTTTATTTTGAGTATCCATGTAACTTGTGCCTTGGCAGCCATTCACTCTGTTTGAATACTCCTCTGGCTGAACATTTGCTCCTTTGAGCAGAGTATAGGCAACGCTGTGTTCCACTGGTGCATTTTTGGTGCTTCAAAATCACCTTGAGCTGAGTGGGTGAAACCGTCTCTTATACAAGTAGCTTGTGTTCCTCTGGGCAGTTCCCTTGCTGAATAAGATGTAAGGCTTGTACTAAGAATTTGTAACACTTTCCCCTCCCTGCTGGTTTTCCCTAATAGCTCACGTTGCTTTCATTTCTGTTTTTTCTCCAAAACACGTAAATGGATTTTTAAAAATTAGTGTTGTGAGCACTTACCACAAGAACTTGAGGCTGGGCTGCATCTGAACAGAAAGATGGAATGCCCTTTTTCTTCACTGCGCTGTTCTCCCTTTCAAGCTTTGTGTCTAGGCCCTACATATTTAAAAAGAAAGGAAAAATTAGCCCGATTTTTCAAAAAAACCTCGACACCTGGATTGCACCATCTTTTTCTGCTGTGGATATTGCCTTTGAGAACTGGAATCCACTTTTTCTGCACTGTCATGCCCAGAACCTGACTGTTACCATGAGAAAGGGCTAGAAACTCGGATTCTGAGAAACTCAAAGTCTTTGGCTTATAAGGAGCCCTTCAAGTAATTTCAAAACATCTTATGGGATTTTACAACCATGGCATGTTTTGCTTTCATTTTGGATTCAAAGAAATCCTCAGACTTAAAGTTTAAAAACTCACTCACCAATCTATTCTTGTACCATCTTGTCAGGTTTCATCCAAACTGCTCAGTCACTTCCATGTTAATTTTAAGCTGCTGTATTAACTGGTCAGAAAATCTTGTGAAGGGTCTCAACTGGTTACATGAGCAAAAGCCAGGATTTTTTCAGACTTGGAAGTTTCTCAATTTTTTGGAGATCACTGCAGAATTTGAGCTGTAGGTTGAAAGGCTGAGGGTTGCATGTGTGTAAAATAAGCTGGGCAATCACAGATCTGTAATGTAACCTGATTCTTTGCATTTCTATGTTCCCTAAATGTGTTTACAGTCAAGAAAAATAGTAGTTTTTTCCATGAACACACGGCTCTTGGAGCTATTTCTTGGATTTTCTATCATCAATGCTCTCTTTATTATTTTCTGCAGATGTAACTCTGCATATGAGATTTCCATGGACAAATAATATCCTCTCTTTTCTGGGACTTTGGAAAGCAACACGGAAAGCCAAACCAATCCTGTCCCCCTGTTGAGGTTCTCTTTGAAGAATGATTGCTTTGTGGTTTCTTTAGGGCACAGCTTCAAGTTTGGAAGCAAATGCAAAGTGAGCAGATTCTGGCCAGCAATTCCACCTGCCAGCAGGGTGCATTTCTTAGGTTTTACTGCCCTTGTGCCTAGAACTCTCTCTGCAAGACACTAATGAAACAATTAATGAAAAGGGCTTGTAGATAACCCCTTAGAGAATAGTTAGTCTCCTTTCCATGTAAAAGTCAGCATCCAGAGTAACCTGATGCAATTGGCTTTCTAGGATGACTCCTTATAAGTCCCAAAGCACCTGGACTTTGGGCAGTTATCCTTCTCTGCTTGTTGTAAAATGCATCAGAAGCGTGACCTCTCTAAAAATATTAATTACCACAAGCTCAGACCTGGCACTGCTGCAGGCAGTGCTTGCCAGGAGTATGGCAGCTGTATCTGGTAGAGCTCCCTTTTAATGAGAGGAGCTTGCTGGTTTGGCTGCTTTAAGCAGCTTTCTTTGAAATATTGTCTCCAAAATGCAGGAAGAGGAGAAAGCCATCTCCTGTAGCTGTGCTTGGAGATCACACAATCATAGAATGGTTTGGGTTGAAAGGGACCTTAAAGACTATCTTGTTCCAACCCCCTGCCATGAGCAGGGACACCTTCCTTTAGCCCAGGTTGCTCAGAGCCCCATCCAACCTGGCTTTGAGCACTCCCAGGGATCCAGGGGCATCCACAGCTTTTCTGGGCACCCTGTGCCAGGGTCTCACCACCCACACAAGGAAGAATTTCTTCCTAATATGTAATCCTGCCCTTTTTCCATTAAAACCCTCTGAATGGGGAACCACTCTGAGTCTGTTGGCAGCTCTGGCTCAGGTAGGAAAGCAGAGGTCACAAGCAACATGGTCCCATGAGGCATCAGAACATTGTCAGTCTCTGTCACAAGATTTAGTTAAGCCACTCGAGTTTTTGCCAAGCTGCTGCCTCCAAAGGAAAGAAAGTTTCCAGGCACAGATGAGAACAGAGCCTGAAGCTGGTGAAGTGTGATGCCACAGGGTGTCAGGGTTGTGGACTGGGTTGGGAATGCACCACATCTGCACGAGGCTTTGCCAGAGCCCAAAAATTGTGCCTCTGTTGTGTCTGCCAGCAGTGCTGGCTCTTCTGTGACACCTCTGTGTGTGCCTGAGGGAGAAGTGCTCTCTGGGGAGAGGGTCGCTAGGAAGGGTGACCTCTGGAGAGTCACAGCTGCCTCCTTTGTAATCTGCCCATGCTGATGCAAGTTTAAGGTTAGAACTTGTCACCCAGGATTCTGTTGGTGTGTGTCCTTTCTACCCTGGGCTGCAAAGGATCTAGCAATACAGAGTGGTGGGTTTCCCATGGAAAAACTGTGCAAAATACAGGTGGTTGTATATTTTCTCGTCTCTTACTGCATTGACTCTTTGCTACCTGTTCCCATTCCAGGCCAAATCACAGTTTCAAAAACTCTTTGGTCATGATATTGATAAAGACAAATGAATAAATTATTTTAAAATTCTGGTAATTATGAAAGGGAAGGTTTTTCAAGACACATGCTGAGATACTTGAAGATGTGGCAGTGATGATTGTGCAATGGGAAGCAAAAGGAGTTCTCTCCCAGATGAATTACAGGATGAGTAACAGCAGCCTGCCTGTCCAAGTCCTCCCCAGGGCTCTGGTGGGATCTGATACATCTCCTTTCCTGTCTGAATTTGCAGCATGACTCTTGGGTGATTATTTCACAGGTCTCTGCCTGAAGCTGGCCCTACCCTTGGACCACCTGTTCCTTCTCTCCAAGCTGTGCTCATTGGGTTTGTGTGTCCTGGATGAAACAAAACTGACACAGTGCTGCTTTTGGAATGGTGTTCAAAGCCTGCAACGAAGGTGCTGTGCTTTGGTGTGGCCTTTGTATCTGGGGGTTGTGGTGATGGCAGAAATCAGATATGGGAAGAAAAAACCAAGGGTGGGAAGCACAAAAGGTTAATGTGCTGGTGCAACAGGCAGGCCCGGGAGGAGGGGTGGCAGGAAGGGGTTTGCAGATGCAGCTTTTCTGTGCTCTTATCTACGCCTCTGGCAGCAGCCTCAGCGAGACTCAGGCTCTTTGGGAACTGGCCCAAAGCTTTAATGAAGGCAGGCGGGAGTGCTCCTGGCTCTCAGGGGGCCCTTTGTCTCTCAAGGCTATCGGCTTTCTCTGAGGAGACACATCATCACCCAGCTCGGAGCTGGATAAGGGCTTTTGAAGTTTTCTGTTTGATATGCGTCACTGCCTCCGTCACACAGCACAGGACCTTCTCTGGTTTTATCCTTTCTGCAGTTTCACCCACCTGGTATCGCCACCAGAGATAAAACAGAGCCGAGCCTCACGTGTCTTGGAATAACTGGAGTTCGGGAACGTGCTTCCCTAGAGAGAGCAATTAGCACCTTCGGAAGGCCTTAGCAGGAGTGAGGATGATGAGTCTCTCCCTCCCATGCACAATCTGGGCTTTATTTCGTGTAACCAGCTCGTTGATGGTCTCAGCTCTTCTCCCCAGATCTGGCTGCTCAGCTGTGCGTTCTGGGGCCGTCCTGGCTCCAGCTTTTCACCCATGTGTTTGGCTGTCCAGGCAGGTATGAGTCCTGCCCTCTGAGCTCAGGCACTGCTCCGAGGTCAGGGCATCCTGCGGGTATCTCTGGAGGCCACACAGCCCCCAGGATGACAATAGTGCTGGCTGTAGTAAAGTATTTGTTGTTTAAGTTCAGGCTTTGGTCAGTAATGCCTGGTAAAGACACACAAACAGAAACCAATCTGGGCTTTCAGGGTCGTTGTTAATTGTTTAGGGAGGGGGACTCCTGGTTTCCCTGCCAGTGGCAGGAGGTTCACTGGAGTGATGAGCAGGTAGCTGACAGTTCTCCTTTCTTTCTCCCAAAGGCACATGGCTCCTGCTAATGGAGCAGCAGGGCAGTACCTGAACGTGCTGGGTGGGATGACCTACCTTGGTGACTGTGAGCCAGGATGTGTGAGCAGCTGGTGTCCTGGTGACACCAGGGTGCTTGCAGAGTTAATGTTTGACTGACCTGTGTGTCAGGTGACCTCTTGCAGTTTAGAAGTCAAGTCATGCATGGAGTCAGCCAAGGAAGAAGTCATGTGCAGGGGTGGGGTGAGGTACTTAGCCAAGAGGCAAAGCAAACAAATGATGAATGAGTTAAAACAACACTTCAGGTTATAACCAGAAGGGAAGTTCTGCTGAGAAGGTGTCTCCAGTCTCTGTTTGTCTTGCCATTTCTAAGTGAGGGAATTGTGAGCACAATGAACTGTGCAAGATCAATAATAAAATACATTCACCTTGGATCTTGTTATATCTGCTGTGCAAGCAAACAGTATTTCCCATAATTGCTGAGAGGAAAAAGCTAATTAAAAGAGCTGCTATTTAATTGGCCTAGGTTCATCTTTATCTAATAGTCAACAGCAGACAAGTGAGTCTGAAAAGAAAAGCTCTGGAGAATTGAAGTGACTTGACCAAGATTGAAATAAACCCAGCTTGAAATCAGCTCTTGTAATTCCCAGCAGAAGGAGCCTGCCCAGCTGACCAAAAAAGAGCTCTTGCTTGTGTTGCTGGCAAAGATCCTCAGCTCAGAGCAGAATACAAATGCCTCATTTTAAAGAAATTACTTCTGTAAAACTTGTCCTGGTGCTTATACATCCACATGAGCAGTGGTGGCTTGGAGAGGACTGCAGCAAAGCCAGCTGAGGCGAGATGCAGGTGTGCAAAGAACCTGGACAGTAAAATTCCAGTGAGAGGACTGCCCTGAGCTGCTGGGATGTACTCAGCAGTGGTTTTGTTCATTGTGAGGGTGGGGGGTGAACCTGTCCTGGGGGGGAATTGGCAGCACATTCAAAGGGGCTGAGGGCAGTCTTCTGTGCCTGTTGGTGCCTCTGCTCAACACGCCACGTTTCTGCAGATTTATCCCTAAGCTTTCCTCCTTTGGGAAATTCAGCCTCTGAAAGTTACAGTCTCTGCATACAGTGGTTTTAGGATCAGGTCTTGTAAATGCTTGAAGTGCAGCAGGAGTGTCATTCCTGAGCAACATCTGAACTCTGTAGGATAGAGGCAAGGTAAAAACCTATGGATGGTGCTTTAATGGCAGCTGTGTGCATGTGAATGAAGTGGGGGATGTAACTCATCCCTGTCACCTCTTTTTATGGGATGGTACTGGCCAGATAAGCTCATGTCAGGAATGCTACTGGCAGTTTCCCCTGTTTCTTGGAAGCTGTTCCTGTTCAAAACCGGGGAAGCTCACAAGACAAAACTTAGGAAGAAATCAGGTTTCAGCTGCTGAACAAAAGCGACATTCAGTGTCATGTCTTGGGATCTTGTGATGTTTCTGGGGACACCAAAATATTGAATGGCCTGTGGAAAAGTCTTGACTTTTGTTCTCTCTAGTGGCTTTGCAGTTGATATCCATGTCTCCTGGCATGGTGTAAATCACACCAGCCAGGCACTGATCTCTACTGTTTATGGCTCAGGTGAATATGCCCGTGTAGCTGACAGGGCAGCCAGAGCAGTGTGTGTTAGCAATGGTGTTCTCCAGGCTGAGGGGAGATTGGCTTCTTGTCCATGTCCTACAAGGATATTTGTGATTGACTGACACCTGACACAGCTCCTGAGACACCCACTTGTCACCTGAAATCCTCCTGCACATGCCACTGGTACCTTCAGAGCAGACACTGCTTTTCTGAGGAGGAAGGAATCAGGTCAGGCTGTTTCTGGGGCAGCATTTACTGCACACTCCTGGGGCTGACAGCTTAGCTCCTCTGACAAACTTGTGCCTGAGATTTAAAAGACAAAAACACAGTGTTTGTTACAAGTGATTGCCCCTGTCCTCTTCAGTCCATCTCATTTTGCAATCTGACATAGCCAAGTTATCGAATCAGTGCTTTTAGAGGCTGTATTCATTTTATTTGTGACCAGGCAGTCCTGGGGACACAAGCTGCCAAGAATCTGTCAATAATCAACCAGAGGATATCTTATCTTTTTTTTTTCCTTGGCCAAACACATTGTAAGGGCTAACACACCATGAATAATAGATAGTCATAAAAAAAACACATCCCTTGTAAATCTGTCCCAGCTGTTACTAGGCTGAATTTATGACAGCAATATTTAATCAACTGTTTTCAAGAAGAGGGTTACAAAAACATTGTGCTAAAAGTGGTGGGTCTGGCAAAAATTTTCTGCTTTCTAGCCTATAAGAGTCCCGGAAATGGAGAAATGTGGGAGGTGATATGGATAGACTTAGAGGCTTTGTTTTTGTTTTAATCCACAGCCATGCTGGTGTGCTGTCTAACCTGAGACAACCCACAGGAAATGGATTTACAGTCTCTGTGTTTTGTGCAGTGGTTGTCTGGTAAAAGCAATGCCTGAGAAATCTGACTCTGCTCTTGTTAACCTCCATCTCTTGCTTTTCAGATGTTTGTTTTTCTCTATATTATGAGATGCAGATAACTCATAACTGTGGGAGTTGAGATGTTAAGTGCTGTACCTTTTCCTAGGTGTCCATGCCTGCATTAAGGAAACCTGAATTCCCAGTAATTTCCATTTGAATTTGGACTTGAGGTCAGCTTTCTGGTCATCTTTGTGGTGTCACACCTCATCCTGTTGTCTACTGGAGTGCTAGATTTTAGCCTTTTCCCTGTTCTCCAGATTTTTCACATGTTGCCTGATTCAGGAGTCTGGCAAATCATAGGCCAGCACTTTTCTACCCTTAGAACATTCTTTGTGAAAACAATAGCTTGAATAAATGAATAGAAATTTTCATTTCCATTCTGGTGTTTGACACTTCAGGGTCCATTTGTTGAGTGACCCTCTGTGCAGCAGTGATAGCTGTTACTTTTACATAACAACATGGCTCCATTAGCTACAGCTCCAAGACAAAGTTAATAGTCCTGGTGGAAGACTGAGAATCAGAAATTGTCTCATTCAAAAAAAGTTTGCACAGAAAAGGGATCGTGTCAAGTCAATGTGTTGAGATTTAGGCAGAATGTTTCCTCACATTGCTAAGGAGCTTGGAGCAAGTATCTGAAATGCCTTTTCAAAGCCTCAAGCTTAGTGGAATCCAGCATTATGGGAAGTCATGAATGTGATTTCTGCTTCCAAGCATCTCTGGATACAAATAGCACGCAGGTTCAGATAAGGGTAATCAAATTGGGTGCCCCAGGCTGTGAGATGATATCAGCAGGGGTTGGGAAAGCTCTGCTCCCCACTGGGGCTGGCCAGTGGCAAAATTTTGCCATTGATTTGCCTGTCAAACTATTAGGGAAGCAAAGTTCCATTCAGTGTTAATAACAGTAATGAAATCCATTGCTCTGCTGTTTGCTTTTCTTTCTTAAAAGCATTGTGCTTGGAGGTGGCCAAGAGCACAGGTTATAGAACACAATCTCTTCTTCTGAGCTTTCTGCTCTTAGGCTTTTGATGTTTTAAAAGCCTTTTGGGGTGGGTTAGACATCCCAAAAGTGCAGTTTCTCTGGGCACAAAACCCTTTCTGGTCTTTGACTTGGGCTTGTGATTTTATGGGAGAGGATCATTCCTGGCCTGTGTGGTATTTGGATAACAATGAAGAGATATTAATACCATACCCTGGAGAAATGGCTGCTGAAATGAACTGTCAGGCCAGTGTAAGACTTCCTGCTGTCTGAGGGGATCTGGGCAGAGTCTGCAGCCACCAAGAAGCAGATTTATACTCGGTGCTGCTGCAGTAAATCTAATGTCAGCTATATCATGCCAAAGGCAAAGCTTCTCAGGCATGTTGCAAGGATGACTTTCAGTGTGGTACAGCAGCCAGCTCTGGTCCTAGGTAAACAGAAACTGTAAAAACACTAAGAAATTAAAAAGAATGGGGGGGTGATGTCACACCAAAATATTTTATTGGGCTGGGGTGCAGGAGGGAGGTGGGTTTGTTACAAGATTTACTGCTGGTTTGCTTGGTGTCTTGCTCGTTTCTTATTTTGTTTGTGGCTTGGTTTCTTTCCTCTCCAAAGGTGTTGTGAAGTGTGTGTCCTTTCTGAATATTGCCCTTAGTCTTTTGAACAGAGGTGAAAGATCAAATATTGATTCAGTTTTGAAATGTAGGTAAAAAATGGCCATTCCTCCCGTTTCCACCTCTAACAGCTTGCTTACAACACTGTTAGCTAGGACAGTTTGCAGTGCTGTAGACCTCTGTACCTTGGACTTCCAGGTGCATTTTGCTGATCCCATTGCCCTCCAGCATGGGCTGTTAGCAGCAATTTTGTTTTGAGGGAAGGTTAAAACTCACATCTCCCTTCACACAGGAAAGCTACAAGTGCCATGAGATTTGAGCCTCTTGGCTTTGTGACGTATTTTTTATTGCTGGGTTCATGATTCACTGGTTCTGATCAAACTAATTCCCAGCAATAAACAGCAGGAAGGAAAAAAATAATGTGTGTCATGTTGATAATGCGATGAGTGAAGGGACCAGTGACCCTGAGAGGAGGGTGAGCCAGTCCTGTTGCAAAAGATATGGCTCATCCTGTTCACAGCATGGCACTGCCAGGAACCTGGGGCAGAGAGAGATGAGATAAAGCTTACAAGGAGGAGAGAAGGGTGAGTGACCACAGGCTCCAGCTCAGGGAAGCACAAGCACCCTCCCTGCCCCTGTGCCACACCAGCCATGTGGGCAGTGGGGCTGAGCGTGGTGCCCATCATGGCCTGGGCTACCAAAAAACCCCACAACATGGTCTCTGGCTCCTTGGTATGAAAGGAGATTCATGAGGGTGGGTGTGATGACAAGGCTATTTCCGTGCACCCCCAGCAAATTTCTGTGACTCTTCATCTCTCTCTTACCAGAGAAGATGTCAGCGCGCTCAAGTACAAGAAATTTTGGTTAATAGCCTGTGAGGTCCTGTTGGTTTCTCAGTGCCTCTACCTTGCAATTTTGAGGCCCAGCCAGCTGTGCAGCAGCAGTGCAGCTGCCACATGCTGATTTGCCTAATGAGCCTCAGCCATCAGAAAGCAGCCAGGGAAGGGAAACGTGAAGCTGAACTTTGACTTCATGGGCTCAGCAGAACTGGACTGAGCTGCAGATGTGAAAGAAAGCACAACAAGCTTGGTAGAGCAGTACAGCTGTACGGTTTTGGGTGGTTGTGTGGGTGTTCCTGTTGTGATTAGAAGCTTTATCTCCAATTGCATTGCTTTCTGCCCTCTGTTCTTCCCTATAGTGCCTACTTCATCTCCCTGCTGGAAGATATTCTCACCTGAAAACATGAAATTGACGGTCTGGATGGTGCTTTCATGTCCCAGTGGCTCATGTGAGTTATCTGGTTTCCTCAGGTAGAGCCTTTTCCATCAGTTCAAAGGTCCAGGGCAGCTCTTGGAGCTGGGCCCTGCTCCTTCTTACACTCAGGGTTCCACGTAGACACTTGCTTTTCTCGTCCCTCTGCATGACACGCTATCATGAGACATCTTATCAACAGCAGTGCTGCCTTGAAGAGAGCTAATTTATGTGATAAGGCCTTATTGCTCATTTCTCAATCTGTACCAGCACTGCCTGCTCAAAAATAAGATTATGGTGATCAAAAACCTGCAGGACAGTCACCTTGAATAGCGTTGTGCTCCTGAAAATGTGGTACGTGACATAAATCTCTATCAGGATGTCATTTAACAGGGAGAGAAGCTATTGTACTTCCACCAGCTTATAGTGAGTGCTTAACATTTTTATTATCTGGAGTTTATTATTTTAATGGATCACCATGATTATGCAGCTGCACTGTTCAGCAATAAAGAGAGGGAGGTTGCCTGGCTAAGGCCACTGGCCCTGGGTGAGGTCTCAGTGGTGGTTGCAACCACCAGCAGTGCTAAAGCAGCCACTGCTGTGGCCACCTGCTGTACAAGGGGCTGAGCTTGGTGGGAAAAGCTGGCAGGTTGTCCTGACAGTACTGAGTCTCAGAACTTTAATTGTGGCTGGTTTGTTGTTATGAACAAGCCAAATCTCTCTAGTTCCTCTTTAAAAACAAGTGGTTTAATTAGGCAGTCTATTTATGGTGAGATGTGTATCTAAAGTGAAGGGCATTTCTTCATCACCTTCCACTTTGCTAATGATAAGCACAGCTACAATAGATTGCCTGCCTTGAGAGAAGTGTCTCCATAGATTTTTTGGTTTGATATGGAGGGTGCCCTTAAACTTGGCTTAACGTGACCTTGCGTGGTTAATTTTTTCCACCATGCAAAACAGACACACACACAAAATAAAAGGGTAAGAAGGTATAAAATTGATTTCTCAGTTGCTATGAACTGGCATAGACCTTAAAAAATGCATTTAATGCCTGGTTGATAGTAGCAAGAAATTTATTTGTGGGCATACTAACCTGGCACAGATACATTGGCTGGGTACTGTCTTTTGACAGTGGCCAAGGGCATAAACCAAGAGTATTGGTTGATACTTCCTTCTGGGATGTGCTCTGCAGTTGAGATGTGTCCTGTGCTTAATAGCTTCCAATAGGCTTGCCTGTGAATTTGTCAAATTGTTTTTGGAGTCCTTGGTAAGCTCTTGATATCCTTGTCATCTGCTGGCAATTAGCAGTTTCAGAGGTTGTGGTTGAAGCCGTCTGTGATCCTTTGTTGTCCTGGTGCTGTCCTACTCTGAGAGCTTTAATCAGCCTTGTTTTCTAGCAAAGCCTGTGCTCTTCAATCTCCTCATTAACAGGTCTCTTTTCTCCTTTTGCATTAGAAAAAGGTGAAGTGCACAATGTCAGCCAGGAGTGCTTTGTTTGGGAGCAAGGATATGAGTTAGCAGCAGCACAGGAACAGTCAGATAAGGTTTTTCCATGCACATGCATTGCAGGGGGTTTCTAAGTCACTGCTGTATTTGACCAGCTCTGCTGACTTAAATATACAATTTCTCATTTACAAAGTAAATTTCAAATGCCTCCTTATCAGTGACTGAAAGAGAGATCTCTATGGGAGGGCACCGAAGGAGATGTGGGCTGCAAGTAATGGCATTCCCACAACCACATCATGAAGGATGTAACACCATGGCTTCTCTGCTCTTGCTTTCCAGAAAAACTGATAAGATGCCATTTGTGCTGCCTTTGGATTTTTCTTTCTTTGCCCCTATTAAGGCATTACCCTAGGAACTTACTTCTTCTGAGAAGCTCAGCAAAGACTGTGACCAGAGCTGAGCCACCCTGGGCCATGCAGTCAGGCAAGAGGGCACCTTCAGCCTGAAACAGCAGGGAAATGTGTTGGGGTTTTGCTGCCTGGGAGCCTTTGCCCACAAAGTCACACAGTCACAGTTTGATGCCTGGGATGGGGGTCCTGCAAGCAGGTTGTTTGCCCTTCCAAGAGAAGGGGATGCAATCATCTGTACTAGGCAAGATGCTGAGGGGACCATTGCATCTGTGTGCAGCTGGTCTGGAGTGTAACATGGTGGTCTGCTGTTACCAATAATTTCTAAATGGCAAAATCTACAGATTGTTGTAAAGTCCCAGTTCAGAAATACACATAAAAATTACTGAAGTGTTTAAATTGTTTACACTCCCAAGTTAGTTTTTAAAATCCACTCAGGGTTTCTGTGTGCCTGATCACAATTTGCCATTAGGGATCTAAATGCCTTGGGAAAAAAATATTTACTTGCTACACCCTCCCACTTCTGGGAAATCACACCCCAAACCTCCAATTGGGTCAGATTGGAGTCAGTCCTGTGAAGGGAACCAGGGGGAAAAAGTGGTCCTTGGCTTGGTCAGTCTGCATCTCTTGATTCCTGAGCAGTGACTAAGTACCTAAGCAGTGGCCCTTTAAAGTAACCCAGAAAGTCACAATACTTGCCTACGCAGTGCTCACAGGCACAAAAGAACATTTCATAATTGTTTGTCCAGATAAACAAGTGTCAAGCCTGTACTCTGAATTAGTTGTGGTGGCTTAAGTTAGCCTTTATTATCAGCAGAAGAACACTTGTTATTTGATCTCTCAGAAGAATGCCTGTGCTTCTCCTTTGCTCACTCAGTTAAGTAACACATGATAAGGTTTTTCTTATGTCATGTATTATTTTATCCCACAGATAAAAGATAAACAGATAATTTGATTTAAAAAAAATCAAACCCAAAAATTAGCATTGCTTCCTAAATGCCAGTAGAGATTAGTCAGTTTAAACCAGCTCTAGTTGTAAAATGAGTGAACTTCAGACAGGGTTATGTTTTCTGTAGTCAAAGATGGTGAGTAATAAGACTTAAAGTTGAAGGTTGAGTAAGGGAAACTCATAGCTTGTCAGAGAATTTCCAGGTATGAGGACTAGGAAAGAAAGCAGGTGAACTGTATTTTAAGATACTGATTAAGTATAGAAGAATCACAGATTTGTCTCAAAACCCAAATCTGAAATTGCCTGTCTTTAATAACTCCTCTTCAGCGTGCATCAAGATACTGAAGCCAAATGGGTGGTTCCAAAATAAAAAAACAAACCAGACCCAAACCAAAGCCCAAGGTGCTAGCAGCCTGGCAGCCTTTCTCTTATCTTCAGTGAAGAAAGAACTGCTTGTTCCCAACCTGTGACATGGGGTCATTTGAAGGTGGGTTGCAAAACAGGGAATGACAAAAACAAGGACATTTGAGTAGGCTTTGTGCCACAAGGAAACCTATGTGATCACCTTATCTAATAAAGCCTCGTAGAATGTAAATTGAAACAACTGCCTTCCTGGTGTCCTAGCTTGGATATGGATGCTAATGGAGTTAGCAAGGTTTTCTAGCAGAAATGGAAAATAGAATTGCAGCCTTCCTATGGTCCCAGTCCTATATTGGCAGACTGTTGTCTTTATTGTGCCAGTGGGGCTGCTGGATTCAGCTGTTCTTGCTGGATAGTTTATTACTGTTGATGCAAACAGGTGTGTTACCTTCAGAAGGCTTGAGAAAAGGCCCATAATCCTTACAGATATGTTTTATACTTCTGCAAAAGGTTGGCATTAACCTGACCATTGAAAAAACCCTCAATCTCTAGAAGCATAGTCAGTTTAAATGTACTCTGCCTGCCAGCTGGAGATAATTCCTACTTGGCCAATATATCACTACTGGCCTCTCTGATACAGCTGGTGAATGGTCAGCTATGTAAACCACTGTGGGTCCTGCTCTGCCTAATAACCCCGAATTTTTATGCAGCACTTTCTATTCATAGGTCCTGGAGCACTTTGCAGAGGTACATCTGTGTTCCACAGAGAGCAGAAAAGGCATACAAAGGGCAGTTACTCAGCTGAAGTGTGCCAGTGGCAAGCTGTAGACTAGAAAATGAGCTCTACTCTATTTTGCTAAACCTTTGAGCCTATCTAGACTGTTAGACTAAAACTCACTGGTTCTAGACTAATACTTTCCAATAGTTACTCCTAATATGGTAACTG
This sequence comes from Ploceus nigricollis, assembly GCA_013399945.1. Taxonomy (NCBI): domain Eukaryota; kingdom Metazoa; phylum Chordata; class Aves; order Passeriformes; family Ploceidae; genus Ploceus; species Ploceus nigricollis. The sequence continues at coordinate 190,212 of VXBC01009145.1, read as the reverse complement.
GACAGCTATTATTGAGAGTGTGTAGGACAGGGAAAATTCCTATGTCAATCTGGTGAGGATCTGTGCTGAAAGCTAAATGAGTTCAGGCATGGAGAAATTCTTAATGTATGGCACTGGAAATGAGCATTATGGATATCTGAGTGGATGCCTGGGCTCTGATTCAGTCCTGCAGCTGGGAAATGTGCCCTGTTTGTTGTGGGAATGAGGCCCTTTTTGCCTGGGTAAGGAAACTGCATCATGAGGAGCAAGTGACTGTTAGACCTGTCCTGCAGTTAGGGACTTCTAGGGTGAGGTAAGCTTCACTTTCTTTTTTACTTTCCATGGAAAATGTAGGGACAGAGACTCCTGAATGCTCCCCTGCCTGGAGTGTGTTTGCTGTGGGACTGCCAGGAAGGCAGAGCTGAGCAGCAGGCTGAGCCCAGCGAGGGTGGTGTCCCACCCAGCAGTGCCCAAGCCATGCAGGGGCAAAATGTGAGACACTGGTGATCTCTGCTGAGAGAAAAAGCAGGTCTGACACTTCTGTGCTCCTTGGGGGACATCCTGAATATGACAGCCAAGGAGAAAACAAAGCCAAAAAGCACAAGCTGTGAGGTGCAAAAGGTTTCCTGTTCAGCTTGGTGGGTTGTCCTAGGTTTTGGTACAGAGAGGTGAAAGAGGGCAGGATGCCAGGAAACATGGATCTTGGTTTGTGTTGGTTTTCCTTCTCTAAGGTAAGGGACAGATATCGAAAGGTCAGGATAAATTAGTCACCCATTTGCAGAAATAATATTGCAGGTTTCTGAGTGACAGCAACAGTTCCAGCCAGAAGCCCTTATCTGTATGTAAGGAAGAGCCTCCATTGTAAGAGTTTGCCTATGAAAGATGGGGCACAAAGGGGAAATCATCCATTTCCGTATGCAGATGCAGAGCACAGGGGGGTAACTGGCCTGCTCCAAACCACACAGGTGACAAGTTAGAGGAGACCTGGCCCTGCCCCAGTGCCACTGGTTGCAGACTGGAGCCAGCTTTGTCTCCCCCTCTCCTGCCCCTCCTCCTGCCCGCTGCAGGCTGTAGTAACAGGCTCCTGGAGCTGGGCCATGAGCTGGGGAGAGGCTCACAGCTTGCTGTGCCAGGGCCTCTGCCAAGTGGCTCCATTAAGAGCTGCTTTCATGATTACAGCGCTTATGCAAGCAGGGAGCAGGCTTTGGGAGGATGTTTATATTGCACAGATCCTTTATCTGCCTTGACTATCTCCTCATTACCTGCATCGAAGAATTGCCTGCCTTAGTGGCCAATAAAACTAAATTGCTAAATCCAGCTTTGTGTAACCGTATTTACCTTTTGTACCAGATTAACCTTTATCATATTTGCAAGTGTGTTGGGAAAGTAACATAAACAGAGGTAGGTGGTAGAGGCAAAGGCCAGCCTGGAAGAGCCAGCAGTGCCCTGTTTGCCAGGGCAGCACAGATAAGAGGAGGCTTGTGCCAGGCAGGGAGTTGAAGAGAAGCTGTTGCCAATGTGCTGATGAACATATTTGAAGGAGTCTTCCATGCCTTCTCTGAATTAGCAGAAATGGCTGGGGCTGAAGGCAAACAGTGAGGAGCCCAAGCATTGCAGAAATAGCTGGTGGGGAAATGAGTCCTCAGGGCTGGCATCAGCAGGGAGCTGTGCTGGTGACTTGGCTGCTGGGCCAGTGCCAGCCTGATGTTACCACGCTCTTCCCAAAGCACACCCAAAGCACAGTCACCACCCTGCCACACTCAGCCTACACCTGGGGCAGGACCAAGGTGCTTGGGGGGATCTCTGTGTTGTGAGCTATGGAAGGACTTCAGGAGTCATGGATGGATGTCATAAAACACATTTATCTGTTGGGATAAATACTGCAGGGGACCAGCTCTCGAGCAATGGCATCACGGCCTGTGTGTTCGCTGGTGTATCCCTACTGCTAAAGACAGGAGGGTTTCCAAAAATTCAAATGTGGGAGCTTCCTGTTTTTCTGAGAGCCTGCTCTGTTGGGCTCCCTTGGAGCAGATCTGGTTTCTTGGTCAGCTCAGTTACACTATACTTGAGCAGCTCCTTCTACCTTTCCAGCAGGGAAAAAAAAATTGCCTTGAGAATATTTATCAGTGTACAAAACAGAACAAGTACTGCCTGGGCAAATGATCCCATTCCTTCTCCACTGCAGAATGTGTTCCTATGCCTTTTTCCTGATGATGTATTTAAAACAAACATGTGTCTACACAACTTCATGATAATTACAGCCCTGGCAAAAATTTCTAGGATAGATTAGTTTTACAAATGGGTCTTGCATGCAGTTTGCACTTTGGGTTGTGTTAAGATCTTGCTGCTTCAAGTTCAGATGTGTTTCCTAGAAAGTGTGGCTGTGCAAGTTGTAGACTGAGCAGCTGAGAAATCCATGGATTAGTAGTTGTGTACATTTCAATTTTTTCCCTAGTGTTTTATCCTCTCTAAGATTCAGAAAAAGAATGGAAGGGGAAGAATATGAATGTATTTTTTCACCAAATTTTAATTTTTATTTTGTATCAGGATTTCTGAACTTTTGGAATATTCAGTGAAGTCAAGAACAATTTTTGCTGCATTTGATCAAGCCATTGTGAGCTGTATTGTACCATCACTGAGTTCACAAGGCTGTGTCCCATTAAAGGGAAACTGGAGCTCCCCTTGGTTGTCACTCCAGCATAGTTGAATGATAGTACTTGTCCCTTTCATCTCCTCAAGAGGCCTGTTAAGCTAAACCTTGCCATTTCAGTTGAGTGTTTTGCCTCATCCTTAGAAAAGGAGGTCCCAAGCCCCTTTTTTCCAGTTAGATCTAACAGGGCACAAGGAAAGGAAGAACAAGGATGGCACAAAGCTTGCCTTTAGGGCAAGGTTTCAGGGTCTTGCTGTCCTGAAGCAGAGAGCAAAGGGAGGAAATTCCAAAAGAAATCCTGGGGGTGCCAGTGTTTCCAGTGAGAGTTGGGTCAGAAAGCTCATTCTCCATCCCTGACCTGGAAAACTCAGCAATGACCACACTCCCTGCATCCAGGCTGTGCATCCTGGGTGGAACTGAGCCTCCCCAAGTTCTGAGCCCGGGGTGCAGTTTGGAAATGGAGAATTGAAGCAATGGGAATCTGGTACCCAAGAATAACTTGCACTTGAGTCCAGACTGATTATTTTGAACTCTTTCCATCCTGCTGAGCTGTTAACAGCAGGAGTGTGACTTGTCTACAGCTCCTGCTTGGACACAGCCCTGTGGCAGATGCAGCCAGGAGGGAGGACCTGGGGCAGCAGAGCCTGTGTTTGCCCTGAGCCTCTTGGGATGTATCTTGGCTCCTTAGCTGCCTGCATGCCTTGCCCTGTTTATTGCTGGTGGCTCTTAAGAGAGAAGCATTTGCTTTGCTCTGTTTCTGAGACACCTGGAATGCAGAGAAGGTGAAGTTCCTGGGCAGGTGAGCATGCAAAGGAAGAGTTGGGTCTCAGAGCTTCCCCAGGGGTGTTACCCCTGTTGAAACAGGCACCTGCTTAACCTATTTGTTGAACAAAAGCCTCCAGTCCTCTGTGTGGTAGTGGACTGTGACAGGCCTAGTCACAAGTGGCACAGTTTACATGGCATTTTGTCAGCAGCAGGTCTGCAGTTTTGAATTTTTTTTCCCCTAAATCATTTAAGAGAGTTACATCACAGAAAATGCAAGTTCAGTGGAAATTTTACTGTCCTGGACTTTGCAACTTCTACAGAGCAAGCAGCAGCCAAGCAGATAATCCCATCTTCTCATATCTGTGACTTTGTCCTTCTTGCCTGACATGAATTTGATCATGATTTCTGTTTATGTGCTGGCTCCTTTAGATGCTGCTGAGGACAAAGTTGTTGGGAGGGTGTTGAAGAGGAAAAGAATGATGACAGAGACCTGCAGCTGTTGGTTAACCAGTCTCACTTGCAAAGAAGGCCCAGCACAACAGGAACCAGTTAATAACTCCAGAGACTGGATGCTGGCAGGACTGGGGTTTGCTCGAGTGGTGAAATGGTGAAATCATGCCTAAACTCTGTTCCAAAGCTGGGGAGGCAGAGGTATTGTCCAGCTTTTGTTCCCCATGAAGTTTTGGATATCTTTGCCAGCAGAAATCAAATGTCAGCATTTCCAATTGTTGGGTGAAAGGTCCTTAAGCAAAATTAATGCTCATTAAAGTGAAAAATTTGCCTGTTCCCTCTAAAATTACCATCTTGTTTCCAGACCTGTAAGGTGCATGTCCTAGGAATAGAATAAAATGCAAGTTGGCCACAAATGTTTCCATGAAAGTGTTTTCATTAGAAAATTTTGTTGAAATTTAGACCTTTGTGTGAAAGGATCAGATTTAATGAATTTCCTGTTCTGTAAGTGGTTGTGAAAACAAGTTTCAAGTCTTGGACATATGTTTCCTTTTTTTATGAAAAGGGACTTTATATTTTTTCCCCCATCTCCCATTTTGGCACAAAAATCCATTTGAATGAAACTTTTATTTGAAATTTTAACAAGTTCCTGGAAAAAATGGCAATCACAGAAGAGGAAAAGGCCAAGCCTTTGTGTGTCTGGCTACTTCCAGCTCCCTTTCAGTGCTGCACTGCAGAGCTCTGAGCTGTCAGTGAGGTCTGTCCTGTGCCACTGGTGGCATGTTGGCCAGGGCAGGGCCCTGTGACTGCAGTCCTTGTGCCAGTGGGGAGGTTAAAAGTCTGTGGCTGCCTTAAGTCATGTAGGGGACAACCAGGAGCTGGAAGGACACACAGCCCTTGGGATGAGTCCTGTGAACAGCTGAGTTATCTGGATGTTCTTCCTGTGCTGGAGGAAGCTTCCAAGACTGTGCTGAGCAAACTGCAGAAGGGGCTTGTTTTGCTGCATGATTTAACCCCCTACCACACTGCTTAAGTGACCTTTCTAACACCTGACAGTTGTCACTGTGGGACATGCTGTGCTTTCCTGAAAACATAAATGTGATTTATGGCTACTGTCCTGCCCTCTTCAGCATCAGGGAGCGTGGCTAAATCAAAGCAGCTCTAAACTCTGTGAATTCCAGAAGCTGGTGATCTTCTCTCCCCTTTCTTAAACTTTGGCTTGGTAATCAGCCTGCTGAAGCCAGAGAAGAGGCTCCTGTTGAATGTAATGGATCCATTGTGCAGGCCAGATTTGCACTAGCATGTTTCAACCTTGTCCCTTTAGCATTTGGAATAAGCCTTTTCACCAGTTTCCCAGGATATGAGGGCTTGAGAAAATTCAGAGTAGCACAGGCAATGTGTGTGTGAGTCACTCGGTGTGTGAAGCCTTCTCCCAGATTTTCCACATGGTTTGGAGCAGACAGGTTGTGTCATGGAACAGGAGCAGATGAGTCAGTAGGTTATGGGCTGTGAGTGTCACTTGTAGACACGAGCCTCCCTTTGCTCCATGGCCACTGACCTGTCCATGTGGGGTCTGCAAACCTGCACAGATCTGGCCTGGGACCCAGTCTCAGTGCCCAGATGAACTTAAATGATGGGAGAGGACTTCTCCTTGCTTCTGTCCTGATTGCAGACACATTAACAGGCCAAAAATGCAGACATTTGGAGAGTTATGGCAGAGTTTGAGTAGACTCTCACCTTGTTCTTGCTTATGTCCCTTGTCTGCTTCCTTCACCCCTGGACTCAATGGTTTCAGGTGCATCCTGAGAGAGATGATGCTCCTGGCCTGAGACTGCCATAAGTCTAAAGGCTCCTCACCTGTCCAGCCTGACTTCCCACTGGCACTGTTCTCTCACTGTCAGCTTGCAATAATGTGCAGCTTAAATGACATTGCCACTGCCAGAACTGCTGCTGCCACTGTGCAGGAGCTCTCCAGGAGCTCGTTGCAAAAAACTGAAAAAAACCCAATAATTTGGGAATGTATCCTGCTTATGCTTAGTTGCTACCTGTACTAAACCCACGTGCTTCTGAAGGCAAAAGGCAAAGCTCTTGCTGTTCCCTGGGGCACCAGAGCTCACAAGGGAAAGGATTGCAGACGTAGCTTGTCCATTTCTGCTTTTACTTCTGATAGTCTTCCCAGGTGGCCCGTCCTGAGAGGGCATGGACAGATTAGGAGGGATTGGTGATACTGTGGCTTGTTGTTAAAGCAAATAAGAGGGGCTCTGTCAACAGCCTAACACAGCAGGATGTGGAAAACAGTTTGTTTCATCTCCTTTGGAGTAGCTGAGAACAGGATGGGATGCTCTGAACTTCCTATGTTATGTCTGTCACTTCTCTCCACTTTTCCTTGCATACTTGCCAAGCTCTTGGTATCTTGATTGTAACTGGTCTGCAGCAGGGAAATGGAATTTGTCCTGAACCTTCATTTCCCTTTTATTGCAGTCCACCAATCTTTTCTCTTCTGTCACACAGAGATAAATATTGGTTTCAGAATTAAAGACCATGTCAGGAGTAGACTCCAGTTTGTCTTAATAAGTTCATACAATTTGTTTCACATGATGATATTAATAAACATCTCTCATCTCAATGCATACTCTGAGCATGGGTAGGAAACAAAGCCATGACAGCCACAGCTGTGCTGTGCTCCCCTCAGCTTGGGGAGGGTGTTGCTGAGCCCCACAGCCTGGCCAGAAACCTCTGCCTTTTCCCAGGAAAGTTCTCTGCTCTAGACCACACAGATGCCTGACTGGATTGGGAAAGTCTCTGTAACTCCATCTCCTAAATCACTGCTCTATGGTTACACATTTTCACAATTTATCCATTTAAAGAACTGGAACACCAAAAGTTTTGGCAGACTGAACTTGATTTAGTAAGATAGAGTGCTCCTTCTCCTTGGAGACTTATCAGAGCTTTTAAGTGTTTTGTGAGGTTTCTTCTATCTCCCCTAAATTTTGCTACCATCTACCTGATATTTCATAAGGAAAATACTTTGTGGCAGCTGTAGAACAGCTATTTTGAGCAGGCTCTTCCTGCAGTCAGATCAGGCCATCACTGCTCTGCCCAGTTTCACTCTGAGGGGGAAAGGAGCAGAAGCCTCTTCCTGGCAGGTTTCCATGACCTGGTCTTCAGCTGGACACATGTGACTGTGCTGGACACATGTCCTCCCTTTGCCCACAGTGCTGGCCCTCAGCTTTGGCTTCTGGGGGCTGAATCCACCTCCTCAAGGTCTGCCTCACTGCTGACTGGAGAGAGCACAGAAGTGAGAGGTTCTGCATGAGGAGAAAGGTGAGGCCATTGACAAACTGACGTGGCCAGAACTTGTCCCCTAATTCCTGGGGGACAGCTGGAGCCCCTGTTTGGTCCTGAAAGAAGACTGTTCCTTGCCCAGACCAAGCAGCCTGGGGAGATGCTTGGATTATTTCTCTTGCTGTTCACAGGCAGTTCATAAGTGCTGCCCCTTGTGCTGGGGGCAGAGAGGGGAGAGGAAGAAGAGCCTGAAATGGAGGTGAGGTTATGTTGTGCAGAGAACTGCACTGGATCCATGCCTGGAAGCTGTAAAAGAGGCTGTCTTGGGAACACCACCCTCCCCCTGCTCCTGGATGCAGCTTTTCCTGACCTCTGACTGATCTCCCTACTCAGTCCTGGCCTGCATGAATTCCTTGTCTGCTTTCCCATTCCACAGCCAGGATGTGACCTCTTCCAGTCTCACCTGGCCTGGGCTAGGCCAGCTTTCCTTGTGCCTTGTTTCCAATGGATTAGATGTGATATAAGGGGTTTGCAGCATCTGCTCTGCTTCCTGCTGCATTGCTGTAACAGCTTGTTCCATCAATGTATTTTACCCAAAAAAGTGTTGAGAGACATGAAGAATTTAAAGTGGTCCATGATTAATGAGCCATCTCCAAGAGACATCCCATGGGGCCTGTGACTCCTGCCCTCCCTCAGAAGAACTCCTGTTCCACCTACATTCTTTCATTCCCCCAAAAGCCCCCTCAGAAGAAGGGACTGGTGGTCAGAGGCAGCCCCTCTCAGGGTTGTAGAGGGAAGCACTTTGACTGTCTTGTCCTGTTTGATCTGTTGTCACAAAGTTACTTATTCTTCATGCTGTTCATCTTAGGACCAACTGAGATAATTAAGAGTGTGCAGAGCTAGAACTCCATTCATCTGAGGTTCTCTGTAGCTTGGAAGTGGTGTTGGCTTGTCTTAAAGCACCTCTCCCTTACTTTCCTTCAATTGTTTTGCTTCTGGCACAGGTTATATGAAGGGTTCTACCTGACCTTGGCCAGGCACAGGAGCCAAGTGCATTGTTCAAGGCCCCAGGGTGAATCCATGGCATGATCAGAGCCCTTGGCTATGCATCCCTGTTCCTCAGCCCTCCTGCTCCCCTTCTTGACCCTGGTGTTTTGTACCCTTTCACACAGTCATTATCTCCTGTTTCTGCTGCCTGTTTTTCAGAGTGAGTGACAGGAGATGTGCTGCATGAGGGAGTTAACTCCACTGTGAGAGAAGCTCTGCAAATGGTCTGTCTGCAACAGTGTAGGAGAACTGAAAAAGTGTCATTATTTCTCTTCTCCTGTGTAAGTCCTTGGTTTTCCAGAGCAGAGCCTGGGATGTGCTGCAGAGAGTCCATGAGTGGGCTGTCCCACGCTGCAGTGCAGGATCTCAAGGTGAGGAAATCCCTGCAGGATTGTGCTGATATTCTCTGGGAATGCTGGACCTGAGTGCACTGTGGTAACCCCCAAGGCCGTATCCTGTCTTCCAAGCAGACCAAACCTGCTTTTTCATTTCTACCATTCCATCCATGTACCTTGAACAATCAATTTATTAATTAATTTTTGTCCAGTTTAGGCTTTTCTGCTGTGACAGAAACCTCATGGAAATTAAACATTCCTGGTGGGTTTCCAGCCCTCACAGAAGTAAAGTTCTAGTTTCTTGAGGTCCCCTCAGCCCTTAAGGTATTCAGTCATGGGGTATTGCCATTTAATGGCAAAATTGGTGCAAGTTTTGCTCTCCACTGCCCTGCAACAATTGCAAGCACCAAGGCTCAGACAGTCAGAGCCTCCTGCTGAATCAAGGTCATCTCCTGAGCTGTGCACCTTGAGGAGATCAGGGTAAAGCTACACGATGTTCCTGGCTATGTGTGGGTTTTGGGGTAGGAACTGCCCCATAAGACACTGTTATCCTTTGAAGGTTTATGTCTAAGTTCCACATTTTTATTTTTGTGTCCTGGGAAAGCAAATCCTTTTCCAGCTGGAAGAAGCTGTAAAGCTGACACAATCTAACTTTCTTTCTAGTGCAAATCAATTTTTTCTGAGCCATAGATGTAGGAACTTGCTACCCTGGCTGATGTGGGTGCTTGAAAGCACACACAGGCAGCAGGAATCTGCATTTGGGGATATAGATACGTGTAGTTTAAGAACTCATTCAGCCTTTCTGGCACTGCTAGGAAAGGGAGCCCCTGCTCTATAGCTGTGATGGTTATTCTTTTGACAGCCTGATTACTGGCCCACAGATGCAAAATCCCAAGTCCTTGACTCCTGAAATTCATTGTAAAAACACTTCCTCCAAAACCAGACCTGGGTTTGCTCTGCAGTCTGAAATATTTGACTAGAACATCAAAGTGAGTTTGGAGAGGAAGGGTTACTTGATAGAATTGATGTTGCAATTTACCTGATTCTTTTCCAGCTCTAGATATTTCTGACACTGATGTTGTAATCTCATTTCTAAATACCCCTGTTTCCTAAATATTTGGCATTTGGCCTTGTTTTTCATTGGATTCTTCTGAAAAGTCAGTACTTACCTAATCACTTTGATATAAACACTCAGTAAATCATGGCAGGGATCTTCTATATAAATTTATATATGCTTCCAGGAAATAGGACCATGATCTAAAGGCTGTTCTGATCAGTATCAGTGTGCAGGAAGTTTAAGTAAATGGTTTTTTGGTGGTTTTTATAGCATAACTAAGCTGTTAATACTAGTGCTCTTCCAAATCATGACACGTGCTTACAACTCAGCAACAATAATGACAACTTAGTTTGTTCTGTTGGTGCCCATTGCCTTCATCTGCTCAGTTGAAGGGCCCAATCCAGCCTGAAGTTGAAAGATACTTTGGTTGGACTTGACTGATCATTATAGAAGCAGAGTTCTTTGGACACACTGGCTGTAGTATTTCTGCCTTGAAGAGGATTTTCTAAAGGTTGAAGATAAGGCTGAAAGCTCCACTTACAGGAAGACTTCAAGGATTTCTCCCTTCCTTCCTTCCCCCCCAGCCCCAACTGTAAAAGAGAGCAGCAGCTTTTCTGCCCAGCTTGGAGGTGGTTCTTTTAAAATCAGATACAGACTTATCCTGAGACTAGTGAGACTGGGAGATATGGGCCTGTTTGAATATGTCATGAAGAGAAGCTGGCTGATACAACACTGAAACTACCTTGGGTTTGGAGGCATCAGGGTACTTGGTGACAGTGGGGACTCACGGGTCAGAGAAGAGACAAATGAGTTTGTGTGCAGGATGTACCCTTTTCTATCCCACAACCACTTTGTGGAGACTCAGTCCCACCTAATGAGGTAAAAAATTTTCTTTTTTCTCTCTTTTTTTAGCTTGCTTTACATGCTGTTGTCAGATATATGTTCACACAAATTGCAAGTGAAGCTCTCTGTTATTTACGTGGCTTATAGATGGTCAGCAAAGTAGGATCTGCTCTGTCCCTCTGGAATAGACTACAAGAGAGGCAGCAAGGCTGGGAGAGTTGGCATGATGTTGGGCAAAGCCTGCTACAAAGCCAATACGTTTGTGACCATGCACAGATAAGATCTTGCACTTCAGTAGCACTTCAGATTCAAAGGGGTCCCTGAAGAAACGATATGCACACAAGCTTTATCCCTCTGTTGGAATGGTGTTCTCTGGGGCAGTGCTGATAAACCAGGTGATGTTGTTTTGAATGCTTTATGAGTACAGGAAGTGAAAATGCTTAGTACTTGCTTAAATTTCCAAAGTGACTAAGCTCTGGAAGCACAAACAGCAGCTGTTTGCCTATCACCAAATCCCTGGGAATAGTCCTGTTTCCAGGAGCAGCCACAAAGTCTTTGATGGTAGCTCTGATTTGGGCTCAGTGTGTTCAATTAGTTGAACACATTAGTGTTCACACACATTAGTGTGCTCAAATCAGTGCTGCCTACATTCTGCCTTGTTGAGTCAGACACCACCTCCTGAGGAGCTCATGTTCTCCTGCAGGATCTCTGCTCAGCACTGCCCACACCCAGTCCTGCCGTGCTCCAAGAAGGGCAAGGCATAGCCTGGGGCCAGGCAGTTGCAAGCTGTGCTTATGGTCTTTGTTCCTATGGCTACCAGGGTGATGCTGTCCCATCCCAAAAGCAGCCAGATGCCTTTCCCTCCATCCCCTTTGCCTGCCTGTACACAGCAGTACTGGTCAGGACCTGCCTCTGAGTAATCTAGAGGATGTCATCTTAAAAAGAACAGTGACACATGGTTTGATACAAACTAAGAAAATATATCCTGAAATAACCAGGGCAGGTGTTGAAATCTTATTCCTTAGGGCTGAAGTCTTCAACATTTTTGCTGGCATACTTCTTTTGCTTGAAAATTGCCTTTAGGAAGAACATCCTTAGTAGATCCATCAGTAAACATTATCCATTATTCCAGTGCCCCACTCAGGGTTTTTTTCAGCTGGGTGCTTCTGATACCTGAAGAAATGTCCTTATACTCTTTGTATTCTTTGCCATCTTTTCACTGAGAGAGTGTCCATAAGGAAACAGCATCCAAGATGTTTTGGGTACTTAATCTGTGCAGTGATGGTAACAGACAACAGCTGCAAGTACGTAGCATGTAATGCCATTTCCTCTTGTCCTGTCTCTTGTTACCTGGGAGCAGAGGTTCAGGGAGTTGGAGAGGGTGATAAGATCCCCCCAACCTCCTTTTCTCCAGGCCAAGCCTCTCTGTGAGCTCCCTCAGCCACTCCTTGCAGGACTTTTTCTTTAGATCCTTTACCAGCTTTGTTACTCTTTGGGCACAATGTCTTTCTTGTAGTAAGGAGCCCAATACTAACTCAGAATGAAAGAAGGAAGGAATCTTGTTAGGCAAAGATGTGACAGGATCACCATCATCTTACACCTTTATACTGTGTAATGCAGTGAAGAAGCATCATCTCCAAAGCAAAGAATCCTTTTCCTGACCTACCCTGCTCTGGAGGTGCCACTTCCTAGCACAGGACAAGGGTCAAGGCCAGCCTGTTGTTTTGACTCATTTCTGCCATTTCTTGCATTGAACCAGCTCCATTTCCAGCTCTACAGTGAAGAAGTGGCCGAGGCCATCTGCTTATCAAAGCAATGATGAAGGGAGCAGCTCTGTTCTTGGTAGTCTCAGCTGACAGAAACTGCCTGTTCCTTGTTGTAATTAAGAAACAGTCCAGTTGGACAGTCCAAGTTTCAAATACTAATTTCTCCAAAGCAGCTGTAGTCCAAGGAACTCTATTAAATTTCTCTTCAAATGAGAAAATGTTGTGCCACCACCAGCCTGTTCATATTTTAAATAGTGTAATCATTGACACTAAAGTTATGTTGCAAAGTTTTGGTAGTTAACACTGAGTTGTGATATTTATACCAGATTTTATACAGCTATAAAACTTACAGTTAATATTTCTGGCATAGATTTCACTCACAATACAAGTGGAAAGGGTTTCTTAAAAAGCTGAACAAATGGGAGGTTGGGGAAGGGGGGGATGTTGCTCAAGAGGGTTTGGAACATTAGAGTGGAAAAGCAACAAAAGCAGCACTGAACTCCCAAGACAGTGGAAAAGTTGAAATACTGACAGAATAATTGACATAGCTAACTTAAAAATATCCTGTCAGCTGTTAACCCTTCTAGTGCCAAAAAAAGCATTCAATTCGTGCCTGAGAAGCTGAACACTCCACTGATGATGATGATGATGATTGTGACTGAGTGGAAGTAGCAAAGAGGTCCTTGTAGGAAGACATCCTCAAAATCAATACTTTGGGAAATTAGGTGTTTAAGGAGGACCTGAAAGGCACAAATGTTTAATGCAGAGTTTTTACAAAAATGCCGTTAGATAATGTTTGCAGTGTACAGAACCAGAGTTCTGAACAATATCTGATATTGCTAAGGTATTTATCTAAATACTACAAATGTAAGTGTGCAACCAACCCCTTAGGAATGTTCACCAATTTTACAGCTCTTATCTTTCTGGCCAAGAAGTTCCAGTGCTGTTAGAGAATCAAGCATGGAAAAATAGGAAAGAGCTGAGGTTTAGGGAATATTTCCTAGAGTGTTTGGGTCACCACAATTCAGATATTCTCAAACAAATCTTGGTCAGAAATGTGGTGTAGTAGGTCTGGGGTTTGTAGTTTTGTAACAGTGGTGAAATGTACAGGTTAGAGACCATGGAAAGGGGTACAGCCTGTTAGAAGGGACTTGGATGTAAAAGCAATTTTAATAGATCAATGCAAAGCTTTACGTCAGCAGAATTGAGAAAGCCTTGGAAAAAATCTGCACTTTTAAAGTGTGTTTGCTGTTTACAAAATATAGCTAATCTGAGTGAGTGGGAGCAGTCAATATTGTACATAATGATGAAGAGTAAAAAGAGAAGCTATTTGTATTTCACAACTCTCCTACCACTGTGTTAGAAAAACACATGAACCTTACATAAGGAAGTGAGTTAAACGAAGAATATGAGCACTTTTTTTTCTGTTGTTGCTTCCAGGAGAGTGTGGGGTTTAGTAGAAAAGGATTGAAAATATTTTTATGTAGTATGCATACTGAGTACATGATGCATACAATTTATATCTGTAAAATATTATCCTCTCTAACATTTTCATTACAGTCTTGCATTTGACTGAAATCTCTGAAGGTTGATCAAAAAAACAGTGGGAAATGGAGCTCCTCAGCCCCTAAACTTTCTTTCCTTTTCTCTGAGGAGTCTCCTCTTTTTTCTCCAAACTCTAGTTTTTGATGGTGTATTTTTTGTCCGAACACCTATTACCACAGTATCTGAACATCTGTGAAGAGTTGCTGCTCCAGGATGTGGTCAGATTCAGAGGCACACAAGCTGATGAATACCTCATTCTACCTCACATTGTGTGCCACCCCACACAAATCTTTTTTTGGCAAATAAATCAAGGAAGGAGGTTGGTGCATGATTCTTTTACAAAATGCTTGGCACAGGGAAGGCAGGAACGGGCAGGTGGAGACAGGACATCCAAATGCTGTGGGAGCAGCTGTTTAAAACAGCCTGGAGATGACCAAAGCTTTCTTTGAGGCTGACAGTAGGTTTTACTGAAGGATCTGGAGCAGCAAAGCCCAAGTTTTTTGAAATGGGGTCTGTCATCACCTTCCCCCCTCCCCCAAGCCTTACCCACCTCTGGTCTCCCTGCCCTTCCTATCCACTCCCCTACAGCTGCTCCTGCCTTATTCCCATCTCAGGTTTAAGCTTTCTAGCCCAGCCCTGCTGCCAGGTGCAATCAGGCAAATGGAGATCCCAAGCTGGCAGGCCTGGGGAATGCAGGAGCTTAAGCTCTGCTCCACATCATGCTTCAGTTTTGGGTTTGGCTTAGGTGACCCTAGGGACCTGAAAGGAGAGGCTTCCTGTAGCTCCCAGCAAATTCCAGAGCTGGCTGAAAAATCACAAGGAGGACTAGTAAGATTGTAAGGATGTGAGAACAAGAAATAAATGGAAATGTTTAACTTTGTTGCTTACAAACAGGAGAAACGTGTCTCTGCTGGTAGTAAGATGTCCATAGATGAGCAAGGAGAGCCTCACTGTGCCAGTCTTTTGGCTGAGTATGGCTTGGCAGAGCAGCAGCTATGCCTGTGAGACCCCCTTCCCCTTCCCCTTCCCCTTCCCCTCTGCTCTCTTGACTACAAAATGGGCTGATGATGCCTGTCCACATTGGATCAGTGATGTACAGTAGCCAGAAAAAACCTGTGTGAGCTCTAAGCTCACCTTTCCTTGCAGCTTTTGTTTGTTTCACAAATAACAACAGCTAAACTAATAAACCAGAAATTAAATATTTCATATGGAAATATTTAAAAAATGAGCCTGTGGTGGTGCTTTTCCCTGTAGTTAGCTGGTGAAAGCATTGCCAGGTGAGGCTCGAGACCTGGTTTAAAATCCCTTCTCTGTGTTCAGAAACAGAATCTGGATTTAAGTGTCTCTGATGACAAAGAAGGGCCTTGCCAGGTGACTGTGGGCTGTTTCATGATGGATTTCTCTGCCTTTCTAGCCAAGTCCTTGTGGAGGTGGGTGCAGTCAGCAGGGACAACCTGTCACCAGTCTGAAAGATGACTAGGCCATCTCAGGTGTGCTGGAACAGCTGTCACTGGACAGTCATGCCATTGCAAAACACTGTTCAGCTGTGCATGCCTTACTCATAAGAAGATGTTCCTTCTCCTCTAATTACCTCGGTGCTATTGTTACTCCCCAGCAGGCTGGAACACTATTAAGTACTAATAACTGCTGATACCTGTGGGAGAAATGAGTGTTAATACCTAGCTCGTTAGGAGAGCTCCAGGAGGAGCACAGAAAAGGGAGCTTTGTCTTGTACAAAGCATAAAGCTCCCATGAGTGAGTCTGGATGAAGGCTCACTGGCAGGAGGGTTACACTCAGAAGACAAGCAGCTTGGTCCTGGGAATTGAACTCTGTCAGTTCAGAGAATGGGAGAGCAATACTGACAACTGAGCCTCTGGAGTTTGTTTTATTTTTGTGTTTATTGTGGTTTGCTTGTTATCTGTATCAGATGTGGCCAGCAAAACTGGGGAAGTGCNCACTGTCCCTGGAGGTATGTAAGGCAAGGCTGGCTGTGGAGTGCCATGGTCTGGCTGACACCCAGGAGTTTGGTCATAAGTTGGACAAAATCATCTCATAGGCCTTTCCCAACTTGATTGATTCTGTGATATTTTTCAGAATTTTTTCAAACCAAATAGAAGATGCAAACTGGTGTTGAGTCAAGTCCTTAATCTGGCTATGGATATATGGAAATGAGCTGGAGTGGTCAGGGTAGGCTGTATCACTTCAACCTGCTTTGAGTGCCACACCTCAGACCTTTCTTCTGTACTGTGAGGAGCCTTGTGTCTCCCCATTGTGCTGAGGAAGCAAAAGGAAAAGCTGAATGAGCTGCACCTTTCACAGCACAGTTGTACTGGGAGGTGTTTCTGGGTAAGAACACAGTGGGATGCTCCTGTTGCCAGCTGGACATCTTGGTTTTCTTTCTGCTTTTTCCCTTGCTGATGATGAGGGCTCTAGTCATGTGATTTTCCACCACTGTGAGAGTGGCCTTGGGTGCTGCTTGGAGTCTGAGTTGTCAGCACCACTTGTCCAGGCTGCCATCTGTGGCCTTCCAGGGCTCACTCCCTCCTTCTGGGAAGTGTGTGTGAGTGTGTGTGTTATCCTGTGAGGTAACACAGGTGGTGCACTCTCACCTGTAGCTTCTTAAGGTGTAACTTTAGGGCCTTCTAACTGCACTCCTGATCCTCCTGCTCCTTTTGCCCTACTTTAAGAGAAGAGAAGGCTCTTGTACTGCTGTCCATCCCAGTGATGTTCTTGCTGAGGCTTGCTCTAGTTTGTGGCATTAAAAAACTAGAAAGGACATACCCTGTTATCACTGTGCTGTGGCAAGAACACAGTTGTATTCATGTAGAACCATTGCAGTCTGTTTGTAAGACATGATATAATTGAAAAGTCTGGCACATTTCCCATAGCAAACATTGTTAATCCCCACTAGCTAGGATTAGTCACCTCTCCTTACAAGCCTTGACACAAATCTAGCAAGTTATTCAGTTAATCCTCACTTACAGGATAAATATTGCATCCTATGGGAAATCAGGCAGCATCTTCTTCCTCTCCTATTGTGCAGTGATGCATTGTGTCCTTTACACCTGAAGGTGGAAGGGAAAAACGCAATAACATGTGATAGATGTTAGCAGACACCTGCTAGCACAATGCAGCTGGATCAGCAGGGAAATTTAGTATAAAATAGC
>VXBC01009145.1:137041-172426 GCA_013399945.1 Ploceus nigricollis | reverse complement strand
GGGATGCTCCTGTTGCCAGCTGGACATCTTGGTTTTCTTTCTGCTTTTTCCCTTGCTGATGATGAGGGCTCTAGTCATGTGATTTTCCACCACTGTGAGAGTGGCCTTGGGTGCTGCTTGGAGTCTGAGTTGTCAGCACCACTTGTCCAGGCTGCCATCTGTGGCCTTCCAGGGCTCACTCCCTCCTTCTGGGAAGTGTGTGTGAGTGTGTGTGTTATCCTGTGAGGTAACACAGGTGGTGCACTCTCACCTGTAGCTTCTTAAGGTGTAACTTTAGGGCCTTCTAACTGCACTCCTGATCCTCCTGCTCCTTTTGCCCTACTTTAAGAGAAGAGAAGGCTCTTGTACTGCTGTCCATCCCAGTGATGTTCTTGCTGAGGCTTGCTCTAGTTTGTGGCATTAAAAAACTAGAAAGGACATACCCTGTTATCACTGTGCTGTGGCAAGAACACAGTTGTATTCATGTAGAACCATTGCAGTCTGTTTGTAAGACATGATATAATTGAAAAGTCTGGCACATTTCCCATAGCAAACATTGTTAATCCCCACTAGCTAGGATTAGTCACCTCTCCTTACAAGCCTTGACACAAATCTAGCAAGTTATTCAGTTAATCCTCACTTACAGGATAAATATTGCATCCTATGGGAAATCAGGCAGCATCTTCTTCCTCTCCTATTGTGCAGTGATGCATTGTGTCCTTTACACCTGAAGGTGGAAGGGAAAAACGCAATAACATGTGATAGATGTTAGCAGACACCTGCTAGCACAATGCAGCTGGATCAGCAGGGAAATTTAGTATAAAATAGCTTGCTGAAACCAGGCAGTGGATATAAACAGCATCTTTGTGCTCTTTGTGGCACTGCAGAATTTTCCCTTTATACAACAATGAGCACTTGATGCCTCACAGCTGCAGGACTCTTTGAAGAGGCCCATCTTCCTTTTTGCTGGGGGTTTTCTCCTTGTGTCATCTCAAGCTGTATCTGCAAGTCATTGGAGTTGGGTGGTGCATTTCCCATCAAACTAAGGCCTCTGAGAGGAAGGTGTTTCAGGCTCTGCACATTTGCAGTATCCAAATTGCAGCTCCAAGTTTCCTCATAGGCAATCTCCAAAACAGCAAGATCTTACTGAGTGGGTGGCCTGAGATCCTATTTGTCTGGGCAAAATAGCTGAGTGGATCTGCAGAGACCAAGTTTCCAGTTCTTGGGCAATTTAGCCAGGGAAACTGGCATGAAGAAGAGCACCCAGGAAGCTTGGAGACTTCAGTTCAGCAGCCCTGTCAGGGAGTTTCTTCCAAGCCTGCACATTGCAGCTGTCCAGTGAAACCATGACCACCAGTGGGCATAAGCAGGGAAAGGAGGGGCCTTTTGGCTGGGGAGGTCTTGATTTGTGAGGAGCTCTGGAAATTTCTGATTCCAGTGTTGTTTGATCCAGAACCTTTTAAAAATAAATTATTATTACTGAAGAATTCCCTTAGACATTTAACTCTCCCAGTGCTTTAGAACAACATAAATTACATTTTATATTGGGTAAATAAGTAATTACATAAATGAATTAATGTTTCTTCACCTCATTGATTTATCATCTCATTTGACTGAGTAATGTTTTCAAGAATTTTAAGCTTAAATTTCACTCCCAGTCAGCAACATGGGTTTGTAAATCTTAAGCAAGGTGCTTTTCAAAAGAGAGGACTCATGCTGTCACTTACCCTCATTACTGTGTGACTAAGTTTCCTTAAATCTGGTAATGAATTATGTTCTCTCTTGCCCCATACCAAAAATTGTTGTAGTAACCATGTGTGTGACCAGCCCTGACTCCCCAGCATCTTGTCTGAGTGAGTGCTGGCTGCTGGGAAAAGCCTGGCATGGATTTTGTAACATATCATCACATCTGGTGGTCTTTGTCTTGTCCTTGCCCTTTGCTTTTTAGTGTTGGTTGTCTGCCTAGGAAAATTTAGGATTCATTTCCATCTTATCACGGAGTTAAAGGGCTGAAATAGTTCTAGACATGATACTGGAGTTTAACACAATTTTACTGCTCTAAGTTGTGTGTCCAGTGGAACTGGGCTGGTTTTAACTCTTTACTTGTGTCTACTGACCATGGATGTGGTGAGGACCAGTTGTCACACTTGGTATCTGCTCAGAAGCTCTCCTGCCTGTAGCCTGGATTTTTAAACACTTAGTACATTTCCATCATGTTTCCCCAAGGCAGGTCAGTGTTGCAGGAAGGAAGCACCCAGCTCACCAGTCAGGTGCACAGGTTGTGATGTTCCTGTGCTTTCCAAGGACATCTCTCCCGTCTGATAAGCCCTGCTGGCAGGGCTCTCTCTGACACTGCCCTGCAGCCCCTGGAGGCAGGAGCTGGTGTTCCTTTCATGCCTGGAGATGAGCAGGGAGACGTTGCAGTCTGCTTGAGATAAATCACTGAGTCAATTGGAAACTGCCAGCAGTATTTTTCTCCCCTCTGTCCACATCTAGAATTTACACAAGAAGGTCATGTTACTGTTGTTTCCTTTTCCACATTCCCTGTCAGACAAGGTCATTTTCGAAGCCAATGATCAGTTAAGCTTTAATTCTGCAGCCATGGAAAATTATTATCAAAAGGGACAAGTTTCAAAGTAGATGATTAACTGGCACATCCGACCGCTGGTTACAGTTTAACAGGGTCCTTTTGCACAACTCCCTTCAGCTGCAGCCAACTTGAACTCACATGAAAATGAGTGAGGTGTAAGGGGTGACTCGCCCTTACAATAAATCCTGGCTGAATAAATAGCTGTTGAGAGAGGACAGAGTCCCCACAGAACAAACTTCTTGGAGCTCTCCTTGGAAGCCTAGATTTTGCTGCTGCTCCTAGTCCTTTGTTGCTGCTGGTATAATTCACTCTGTTTTCTGTTGCCAGAGTTGTGAGAAACATAGCACGGTCTCAGTTGTGCAGGTACAGCCTGTCACAATTCTGGACTAGTGATGGCACCACGGTGGATTAAGGCCAACCCCACTCCTGTGTTGGCTCGGGTTTTGGAGTACCTAAGAGCCAGGCCAGGTTTGTGTGAGACGTAAATCATCAAAAAGGGAAGGGCACGGATGTACACCCGTGCCTGGAGGAGCAAAAGGAAGGATGGGTTATCCCAACATGGCCTAAATTAATCCTTCTACTGCTGTGTTTTGGCAATGTTGTTTCCTAAAAGAAAATGTTGCAAGGCTGTACCTGTTTTGGTGCAGAGCATGCATCCAATGTTTATAGTCCTCCCATCTGAATCAGCTGCAGGGTTTGAACATTTCAATTTTAATACAGGGGGAAAAGAAGGCTGACAAACCAAAAAGGAGCACAGCTATGAACTGAAACCTTAAGAAGAGAAAAATAATGTCACAAGGGGGGCTTTTTTACTAAATTGATTAATTGCTTCAGGCAATTGCATCAGGCTTTGCCTTCTGGCTTCCCTTCACCTTGTCTGAAAGGTGCATTGGGGAACCTCAAGCCATCTTACTCCCACCTGAAATGCAACACACGTTGATGTGGTGAAAGCCATTGGGATCCAAACCATTATCTGCCAGTCACTGATTATCACAGACACATCTGGGGAGCTCTGCCTACCTGTGTCAGCAGAGCATCTGGCACAGATTATACCCCCTTGTTGAAAAACTCACCAAAATTACTTTTTCCAAACTTCGTTCTACTTCATTCAAAATTACTGTCCTGAGCCACTGCAGCCACCCTGCTTATAGGTATCCAGCCAAGCTCCTGTGCCACTGGCACAGATGTGTCTAGACTGGCTGAGGCTGTCCCTGTTTGACTGCAGTCTAGTCCAAAGTCCATCTGCTTACATAAGAAATAAGCAGAATTTGCCTTGCTGGTGGTTCTGGGGGAAGCAGAGGCAGGTATGCATCCCCATCCTGGCAATGCTCCCCAGACTCTTGCCTTCCCTGAATGACCCCTTCCAGCTCACCTGCAGCTGAGGGCAGGAAGTTGGCCTTTACTTTGGTTTATTTATGGCAGCTTCATTTTTGTTGTTTCCCCTATTAGTAACAAGGAATGAATTCTGTTCTTGGCTTAATCAGGGTTACTGTGAGCAGGCTCACGCCTGTGCACTTGGAGGCTGTTTTTAAAAGCTGGCTGCTATCAGTGTTATGGTGTAAAGCTGACATCTTTATAAAGAGAAGGTCACAGGGCTGCCTGCAGAGGCCGGACATTGCCTTCTACTGACAGTGACAGAAGCTGGTGGTGTATGTCTCTGTGGCATCAAAGAATGATATCTAAAATTCACCCCTGCCTAAAGGACTAATCTCCTAAAGTCCTTCTGAATGGCTTCTGAGCTGGGCTAGAGCAGGGCAGGCATTTACATTTGTCCCCCTGGCTGTGCCTGCCCTCCCCTTCCCCACGATCAGCTTTGAGGCAGAGCTTTGACAGCTTTGTATGCACAGCTCAGCCAGAGACCTGAGCAAACTGGTGTCTCTGCAGGACAGCTGTTAATTGAGATCTGCAGAACTGAAAGCCTCTGGCAGTCAAAAACTGGTTGTAAGGGTTTTTTTCCCTTTTCCTTTCTAGCCCCATGAATGGAAACTGAGATCCTCACTCAGTGATGTGATCCCCATTCCCAGATCTTACAATGAAGTTTCAGATGTTTGGATGCAGGAGCAGAGGAGCCAGCACTGGCAAACACCTTGTTCCTGTTGGAGGTGCTGTCCTTGCCCTGGTGGAGGCAGGCTCAAGTGTGGGACCTGTGCAGTTACACTCCAGCTGGAAGTTCCTGGCCCTCACTGTCTGCTGTTCCAGTTGTGTAACTGTTTGTGAGGGGTTGTCCAGGGGTTTATGTCTGGTGAAACACTTCCATAAAATGCAAGATGTTGAAAATAGGGAAACAGAGGCCTGTCTCTAATAGTGCCAACAAGACAAGGTTTCTGGGAAGAATATCTGAGAATAAATCAGCTGCTACATCTGGGGATAAAGCTGACAAGTGGCCCTGGAGATCTCTTTCAAGTCTGAAATAGAAGCTGATAAAGTTTAGGAAGGTGTTAAATGGTTAACCATCTTTGGGCCACTGTGGCTACAACAGCACTGCTGTAACAACAGCAGCAGAGGCATTTGCTAACATCTTTCTCTGTAACTCCACTGGGACCTATTAGTCCCTTGTTTCTGTGCTCTCATCAACCTCCTACCTTTTGAAAGGCAGAATACTCATATAAAGACATTGAAAAAAAATCCAGAATTGATTTTACATGACAGACGTTGCTGTCAGATTTAGGAAGATGGCCAAAAGGCTAACAGAACTGAAGAACAATTGAATACAAACATTCTTCAGTGCCAACTGATCTACTGTGTTCTAGAATGTTATTTTCAGAGCAGCTTTTTCTATGCCTGAGCAAGAGAGAAGATTCATCAAGGTGCCCAGGAAAGTGCCAGTGGGATCAGTGGCCTCATGCTCCAGCAGCCAGTACTTTTTGGATTATGCGTTTTCCACAACGATTATCTATGTCCTTTCTTTTGTTGCTCCTGCCTGGGTGAAGGACTGCCCTGTAACTGCTCCCTGTTGGGAGCAAGGACCTGTTTGCATTATAGCAAATGATTCCTTAATAGAGGACTAGATTTGGTGTATTCGTGTGATATGCAATATCTTTTGAGCACTCTCCATCCAGCTTAGCTGAGGCATTGCAGCAGCTGACAGTGCCCAAGACTGTGTAGGGAGCTGGTAGCTGGTGGCCCCAGCTGGGAGGCTGTTTCCCACAGAACTGGGGAGGGTGAAAATTTGCCAAGCCTCGTGTAGGCACACAGTTTGTGGTAACTGGGAGTGGGGCTGGGCCCAGCCTCATCCCCAGGGGGTGCAGCTGTGAGCAGCAGGGAGCAGCATTGACAGCAATGAGCCATGGAGTGCCCAGGGGCACTGACCAACCACCCAAGGGAACAGAGGGCACACAGGTGCAATGCATGAACATGAGGGGTATAAAAGGCTGGGCTGGAGGACAAGAAGGGCAGATGCCTGAAGTGGCAGGTTGTTATTCTGTGTGGGGTGAAGCTTTCTGTTATTGTATGTGATACTCTGTGCATCGTGGCCGTCTCAACTGTGACAGATGCTGTGACAGCCTCAGGGACTGGACCATTGCTCCACTTTTCCACAAACTGAGGCTGGTTTGATACATACTGGGGAGCTGGGCCAGAGCTGGACTTTGTAAACAGGTGTAAAGCCACTGCCTGAATGGCTTTGCACCTGATTACACGGGGGAAGCTTGGCTCACTCTCCTCCCATTTCCTCCTCATTTGACTGCAAGGTTAAAAGTAGTGTTTGCTTTTGTAGCACTGGCCTGATTTCACCAGTTTATAATGCAGACTATTAGTAGGAACTACCTAAGCCCTAAAATGTTAATGTTTAATATTTCAATTAGCATGTTTTCATGTTTTATTGTCTTGATTTGTTAGGCTTGTGCAGTTTGTAAAGGGCTGGGGGGATTCCATTAGAAGGAACGTAATGTAAGTCTGTATTGTTACACACCTTCCAGTGTCAGCCTCAAGGAAACCACAAGTGCACTCCTGCTCTTTTAAGGACAAGGGGAAAGAATCAGCTTGGATCAGAGACCTCAGTGCGTTGAAACCTGAGAATTTGTCTAGAAAAAACCAAAATCAATAAGGCTGTTGGTGATGGTTTAAAGAGGTAGCTTTGGGAGTAGGATTTTATCTTTCAAAGGGTGTGAGGGGAGGAGGAAGCAAGTGGCTGTGAAGGATGGATGTAGGGAGAAGCTTTTGTATCTGCTGTCCTTCCATTTTATTGCTTTGTTATCTGTCTGGAAGATGATGGAGAAATACAGAAACCAAATAGTTGTTTGTTTTAGAAGTATTTTAGTCTTTAGCTCAAAGGTTGGGCGAGCCCTGTATTGGCCTTAAGCCACGTGTTTTGGGTTTTTTTTTTCTCTAGGTGTCAAGGAAGGATAATTTTCTTTTTTTTTTTTCTTACTGAGCTGAGACTTGTTGGAAAAGTTCCTCCAAAATTAAACTCCCTTGGGCTTGGCAGAGTTACCCTGGAATAAACTCTGTTTGTGGTATATGGGGCATTGGGCAAAATATATGGCAGGCCCTTTGCAGTGGTCTCTCTGTTGTGTCTTGCCAACCACACAGGGATTTCACAATTATTGCAGTGTGGAAGTGATCCAACAAAACTTATTATATAAAGCTTTACAAAGACAAGGGACAAAAAGAAGGGCAATGCACTCAGGAGCCTGAATGCTGGGCATAGAGAACACCTGGTTTATCTCCACTGAACAAAGTTCTGCCACAAAACCTGTGTGCTTCAGCACAAATGTCAACAGGGGTACAAGAGCCCTCTAGGTCTGGCCAGCAATCTCAGTAGTCCGGGCAGCATTTTCTTTTAAACTTCTCATAAGAACATATCCTGCCCTGCTGTTACTGCTGTAGGAATTGCTGGGTTTAAAACTCTAATTTGCTAATGAACCATTGCACTGTTTTGGGTCAGCCTGAGTGTTAAATCCCCAAATCTGTTCTGTGAAAAGAACGAAAAAAAATGTTTAGATTGGAGTTGAGCAAAATAGTTTAATTAAACAGCTATTACTGGGCCAGCAACCCCTTGTTCCGTTCTTTTCTGGAAGCCAGGCCGGGTGCATGGAGAAGAGAAGCCTCCTTTTTCCATTTGGAAGAGGTGTGGTATAGCAATAATGGATCTGAGGCCATTTCTTTCTTTCTTTCCATTGGTTTGTTGGGCAAGTGAAAATACTGTCAGGGTCATGTACTTTGTCTTCTGAGGGACACGTGTTCTGCTCTGCCTTCATTTCTTGATGCCAGACAAATTCTTCTAATAGATGACAGCAAGCTGAAATTTTCTGGGTGTCAAAACTCCTGGTAATATGCAGAGAGTGCCCCTATATGTTCAAATATTTGAAGAATGTATTTCAAGAGGATTTTTACAACGAGGGTGGTGAGGCACTGGCACAGGGTGCCCAGAGAAGCTGTGGCTGTCCCATCCCTGGGAGTGTCCAAGGCCAGGTTGGACACAACCTGGTCTAGTGGAAGGTATCCTGCCCACAGCAGGGGGGTTGGACTAGATGACCTTTAAAAAGTTGCTTCCAACTCAAGCTATTTTTTGATTCTATGATATCAACTTATCACCTAGTTAGTGATAAGACACAAAAGAGCAACTCTGCCAGGGGAAATGAGATTCCCGTGGCACTGAATGAAATATTATCTTGTGTGAACCAGACAAAACGAGGGCTCAGAACCTCCCTGTTCAACCCAACTACAGCAGTTTCAAAGCAGATCCAACAGCACTACAAAGAGTTTTCCTTTTTTTCCATTTCCCCTAAACAAAGCACTCGTCATGGAAGTGAGGATGAGAAAGAACAGGCCAGCCCATGGGCTGCTGCTAGATCAAACCTGGTAGGAAACCCAGCTTCCAGCTGGCATGTTACAGTGGCCAAAGGAGGTGAGACCAGAGCCTGCCTCCCAAATTTCAGCTGTGCAGTCAGATCCAGGAAGAGGCTGGTTCAGAGCAGTTCTGCCCTGAACACACTTTTCCCATCAGACAACCATTTAATGCTTTTAACAACCAGAGGCTATGTCCAATGGACTTTTTCTCAGTGAATTTGTCTAAGTTGGTGCAAAATCCAGTTCTGGCCTCTATAAGAGCTCTTGGCATGTGGTTGCCCAATCCCACCATACATAAAAACATACATTAGTTAAGCTGCAGATATTGCTCCTTTATAAGCAAACCACACCCCAAGACCTTGTTTATAACGTGATGGGAGGGACCACATTTGCAGACTGTTTCATGGCAACTGAAATCATAATTAGCACAGCTATCTTCTTATGTTGCAAGATAATTTCTCTTCCAGAGGGGGTGGATGTTAAAGATTATGTAAATAATCAATTAAAATGAAGGACTCACTACTGGCTTGCTCTCTAGCTGTGGTGTATAGTAGACAAAACTGGATAACATACATTTTTGAGCCATCATTGTAGTTTAAATTATAAAATGGCAAAGGAGTTTTAGAAAAGGTTCTTCTGCTGCTTTCTGGTTCACGTCACCCTTTTCAGAGGGAAAGGAATCACGACAGTGTGGCTTCTGGAGCTGGGTGTGAGCTGTGCAGGTAGTTGAGTGCCACGTAGGGACCTGTATGGCCTTCAGCTCTCAAGCGTGGCTGAGAACAGAAGTGACAGCACAGCAGCCTGTATGGTATTAGCTATAATTATAGGCTGTCATTGTTCATCAGACCAGGAGGAGAAGTCAAATATTTACTGTTGGGGATAAATGGAGGAGGCAGGTTTTTGAGAGTGGCCCCAGTCCTGCACTCTCAAACAGACGGATCTGAAAGGTGTCAGCACCTGCTCCTGCTCTTTGTCAATAGATGCAAGCAATGCAGCAATCAGGTTCAGAACTGACAGCACATGGTTGACTTTGGAGTTTTTGTATTTTTAGCACTGCTGGTGTCAGAGATACCGACAGCAGAATGATCCCAGTGATTCTCACTGAGTGAGAAATGATTCACGCTCTGTAAAAATAAAGCTTGATGCAAGCAGTCTTGTATCCACTGAAATGAGGGCTGCAGCCCCCAGACTTTAGAAAGGACCTTTTCCCCCACAGTTCTTTAGAGAAGACATGCAAGTTTTCCTGTTAGTGTGGATCCCTGTTTCTGGACAGCTCTCCTGACACAGTGTTTTCTGTCATCACTCTCTTTTGCCCTGGCCTGGCACTGAAGTTGAGCATTTAGGAGATGTGAACTCAGATTACATTTGACATCCTCAATACTGATATGAATTGTTCTGTTCTCCACCGCAGCCAGATGTTGGTTTCTTCAGTAAAGAAGACTGAAATAATTAATATTTCCCTCTGATGTGTAAGAGAAGAGACAGTGTGAGATTGTGATCCCAGAGTGTCTTGGCTCTGGCCATCTGCTCCAGGTGCTTTTTGAGGCACAGAGAAGGTCTATTTCCAGACAAGTAGCACTTGGTTTCAGTGGGAGAATCTGGATCTTTAGTAAAAGGTTTTACATAGACTTGATATAAAAAAGGGGGAGGGAGTGTGAATGGGAAAAAATATTTTAGTAATGCTTGTGGTTTACAAGGTCTTATGATGTTTCAACAAATGGCATGTGCATGCCATACTGAGTCAGTTGTAGAAGCAAATTCAGAGAGCTGATACATCTTTTGATGAATTGATTACTTGGCCTCTATAAAAGGATGTTCACAGATGTGCCAGAGGCAGATGATTTTAGTACAGAAGGCCGGTACTGTCTCCATACCTTTGACAGTTGTGGGTCATACCTAAACCCTCCTCCTTGTAGCAACACACTAAAAATGTGTGGGATTGCTCTGTGAGGCTCCGTCTGCGCAGTGGGACCCAGGAGAAGGCTTGAGGTTTTCCCCTGGGATCTGCGGGATGAGCTTTAATGAGGAATGTAATTCTCCCACCCAGAGAATTCTGCATCCTCACAAAAACATCTTGAGATGAGTGGGGAAGCTGATTGTATTCCCACACACAGGGAAATTCTCCTGTAGGATGGAGGCTGTTTGCTCGCCCCGTGCCTGCTCCGCAGTGCAGAGCTGCTCTGTGCGAGTGCCTGCGCCAGGCAGACGGAATTACTCAGCTCCAGGAACTGAAATAATGATTCAACTAAAACTTTAAACAAAAGTTGCAGAATGGCATAAAAGCCTTCTGTGGACTTTCCACTGTTCCAACAGCTGCTTATGACCTTTCATAGCATCAGATAAGTGACTTTATCAGACAAAAACCTGAAGCAGGAACCCAGCTTGTTAACAGAACCACTTGGGTTGCAAGTGACATTTCTTTCCTTCCCTTTACAAGCTTGATTGCCACATTTTAAATGGCAGCATTTATTCTGAGAAGAGCTGACTGAGACTTTAGCCACATCATTGATTTATGCACCAGATACTGTCAAATTGTATTTGCATTAAAGAATGAGTTGTAAGCAGAGAACTAGAAACTGTGGCTTAAAAGGTGAATATCCTCTGGATATGGAAGTTCAGATTTCAGGTCACAGCTTAAAATGAGAATTAGCAGCTCCTAGACTGTACAGGAGGGTATCTTTCTTTTCTCCTTTTTTAATAAAATTCCACTGAGTAAGGCAATGCAGAATTGGCACTGTTGAAAACAGGATGGAGACTTGAGGTGTATCTGCAGAGCAGTGTATATCTATATATAAAAAGTCCAGTTTATAAAAATTGATTGATTAGATTTATTTGTTCATCTACTGAAAGATATCCCTGGCTATGGCAGAGGGTTGGAGGGGATGATTTTTAAAGGTCCCTTCCAACCCAAACCATTCTATGATTCCTCTCCATTAGAGGTACAGCTCCATGAGAAGGAGGTGATGCCAATATGCAGAGCATTTTAAGGTTCTTCAGAATTGATTCAGTCCTTTGCAAAATTCCCAAACTTTGACCAGTAATCATTGGAATGGATTATATTTCCTCTCTTCTATCTCATGTAGAGAAGCAAAAACTTAAAATACGCAACAAGAGGAATAAGGAAAGCAAGGAAAATGGCAACCTGTTACAGCTGTGTGCCTCGGGGAGTGCTCCCAAATCACAAATCTTGTTCCCAAACTCAAACACATGGACAGGAGTCTTTCTCACTGAAATGCTTGTATGGCTTTGGTGGCATGAGAGAGGGGTTTAGGCTGTAAAAAACATTTCTTTTCTTGGATGTAAGATTAGAAATAGCTTAAAAATCCAGCTTGAGGTAGTTGCCTGTTATGGAAAATTGCAACACAAGGAGCTAAAACTTAGCCAAGTTATGTGCAAAAGAGAACAGAGCTGGATGCTGAAAGGTCCTGGGCAGGCTGTACCAGGAGCACAGAAATGCAATCTGTAACCCAAAGTATATGTTATGTAAACATAGCATTTTCTGTGATGTGAAGTATAGCTGAGAGTGTGTGATGGGGAGAGAGGGAACATTTAGCAGCTTCTGGTGTGTTTACTCTCGAGAAATTGCGAACGGATGTTAGAGAACCTGCTCCATGAATGCCATTTAGATTAGGAAACCAGGCAGATAAGCAATGCTGCTGAAAATGCTGAAATTGCCCAAGGGAATGGTATGAAGCTGTGTCAGGGGAGGTTTAAGTTGGGTATTAGGAAAAATGTTCTTCCCCCAGAGGCTGGTTGGGCACTGGAACAGGCTCCACAGGGCAGGGGTCACAGCACCAAGCCTGACAATTCAAGGAATGTTTGGACAATGCTCTCAGGCACAGGGTGGGATTGTTGGGGTGCACTGTGCAGGGCCAGGAGTTGGACTCAGTGATCCTTTTGAGCCCTTTACAACACAGAATATTCTATGATTCTACAATTCTAAATGCCAAGACCCTCAGACACTTAGGCAATGTTCTTCTGGGAACCTACAGGACAAAGAAAACCAAGAAGATCCACAGACTGCCTTTACCTAAGAATATAACTCATCAGAGTCCTAGGAAAATCAAATCAAGCTGAGCATGTTATCTGGGCTGTTTCAATTTCACAAAGACTCCTTTACAATGCAGTTATTTGGTCAAAATAGTTTCTTTAGTAGTTTCAGCATGAACAAAAATCTTTGTTCCCCAGATAACTTCTAGGGTACTTATTTCTTTGAAACCAGGTATTTTTGCACCATTTTGGTTTCTGCTCTCTCTTCTGCCTGTCGACTCAGTAATCCTCCAGAGCAAGTTAATTGAGAGGAGCATCTGCAAGGAGTTTCAGGACTATGATCCTCTAAGCAGGGCTCTCCTGGGGCACTGACGTGGAGAGCAAAGCTGGGTAGTGAGGTAATGAAGTTTCTGCAGGATTGCTTGGAGCCAGAGCCAGGAATCAGCAATGGCTGCCTGGCCCAAGTCAGTCCTATCAGCTCTAAAATGCTAATTAGGATTAGTGTTACTACAAAGAAAGTGAAATAACTTGTTTTTCTCTGACTGCACTGTCCAGTGAAAGCTACTGTGTGAAGCTGGGAAAGCTTCCATGTCAGGTGTGGTAGTAAAGTGTGAGCAGAGCTCTGGGCAGAGCCCTGTAATCAGCTGGGAGGAAAAAATAATAAAGCATCTTAAATATGTTCTATGAATTCTGTGGTCCTTAAAAGCAAACAGATGTCTTCTTAAAAAGCCTCATATTCAAATACTGCGATCAATAACTGTATGAATAGCAGAGTAGACACTGAAGTATTGCCATATCTAGCAGTGTCTGAGCTCCCAACCACCCCTAGCAATGCCTGTCCTCCCCTTCTGCTGACTGGAAGCACTTTGCCTTTTAGAAAAGATGATCCAGGCCCTGTGGCATCCTTCTGAGTTATCTGCTGGTGTTCTTGGAGTCTAAATATCACAATATGTGGAAAAAAACCTGGGATGTTAAGTTTCACTCGTAGCACATTTGGTCCCAGAGCCACTGCCCAGCTCTGGCAGCCTGTTAGGTGGGTCCTTCTCCTTCCCAGCTGGGCAGAGCAGGGACTGCATCCCACACTTTGGGGACTTTACAGCATCTCTGTAGGGTGCTTTTGATAATGCACTGATGTTGTGGTGACTTGGGTCTCTTCTTTGTCCTCACTTTCCTGAGCTTGAGCTCTTGCTTTTCATTTCTTTGCGACTGTGTTACTGATCTTGAGGAGACACTGATATTTCAGGTTCTTGCTTCATTTTGCTTTTCACCACCTAAAGAAACTGGTCTAACACTGTCCTGGCTAGGACTTATTTCAAGCTGATGTTCAAACATACTCTACTGCCATATGAGGACAGCCAGTGAGGATTTGCCAAACAGAAGATGAGCAAGCCACAACAGGCTGGATTTGAATGAGTGAAGTAAAGGTGGAAATTACAGGAATGTAATTTTGAATGTCTCAGTGAGTCACAATCTGTTTGTTAGCAACAGAATGCCTTCTGGAGATTTTGGAAAAAAATGGGAGGAACAGTATGGGATACACCACACCACCTTTGCTCCCATTGGAGAGACTGTTGTCCTGCTCTGGGGCTCCAAAGGACACAGTCTAACCCAGCAAGAGTTTTACTGGCAGAGCTGATTTCAGAAACAGGGAAGGAACTGAGTATGTAACCTGGGACTTCAAACACGAAAATCAGTTGTGCTCCATTCTCTATTCCAGATAGATCAGTGATATTTAGAGAGAGAGAAGGATGCAATGCTCTCTGAGATGAAAAAAGTTGTGGCTCAATATTAATCTGAAAGTAGATGGGAAGAAGAGCCATGTTCAAATGAAGGTAGCTTTGTGCTTTATCCTTTAATAATCATCTTATCTTAGCAGGATCTGTGTGATGATTAATCTCTGACTCTATTTGGTTACTGAGTGTTATTAATTTGAAAAAAAAAAATCTAAAAGTAAATGTGTTGTACTGCCGTGGACAGATTCTGTCTGGGAGCTGTTTCATTTGAAGACCCCATTTCCCTGGCACTTAACTGCAATGACTGTATGGGAAATAGCATTTTAAAGTATTACCTGGCAGATGTGATTCGTTATCTCTCCATATCATCCTTCTGTGCCGATGCTCTGAGAAAATACAGCTGGGACATGGCTTGTCTCTGTGCCAGTCCCTGCTGTCCTAGCACTGAGCATGGTCTTCAGAGGAACCTCCTCACAGCCATGCAGGTCCTTGTTTTTTAACATGTGTGTGGAGCTCCCACCCACCCAAAGCATTTGCTTGGAGCAATGTTGTAAATAGTGAGACTTCTGGGAGCACAGAGAGTTTTCAGTGACCTAACAAGGAACGAAGACACTAATGCCCTGGATCTGATCCTGTCATTTCTTCTGATGCTCAAAGAAATCTGTCGGCTTGGAGAACCCAGGAGTACAGGCATGACCCTGCCATGCTGCTAATGATAGTGCTCTTGAATGTCACATTCCTTTTTGTAATGCAAGACTGAGACTTCCAGTGAATTCTTTACAAGCTGGTTCATAGTCTCAGTTAAGTAACATATCCATAATTCATTGACTTAATTATGACAGTTCCTAGGGAGAAAATATGAGCAGGGCTTAATTACAGTGGGCATCAGAGCCCCTGCCCCCTGGTCAGGCTGTGTAGAAGAGGAGGGCAGGCAGGAGGGGGTGGCTGCAGGGCACTCAGTGTCAGACTTCACTCCAGAGCCTGTGCCCAGCACCTGATTTCTGTGCTGTCTGCATCCGTGTGGGGGTGCAGAGAGGAAAGCTATGAAGTGTGCCAGAACATGACATGAATGAAGAGTAGAAGATTGCTCTGTTCCATATTTCCCTTTCTTCTCTTTGTTCTTATTTTTTCCCTTTCTTTCATGCCTGCCGCCTTTTTCTGATCCATCTTCTTTTTGTGTCATCTTTTGCAAGTCAGATGGGTTGCCTTGGTGAAGAGGTTACTTTCAAGATGTGATGACTTAAAACCCAAGGTCAGTCCTGGTGAGCAGAGAGGCCAGATGTGAGTGTGACTCAGGCTGGTGTCTCCTGGGCTTACAGCCTTGCTGAAGGCAGGGGAGCTGGGAGGTCACTGTAAAAGGCTTCTTTTGTAGAGTGCTGCTGGCTGCAGCTCTGGCTGTCCCCTGCCCAGGGTTAGGCTGTCCATGCAGTATCCACCCAGCCAAGCCTTCTGTCTTCCACCTCAGAGGTATCTGAGTTCAGCCCCCCAGGGAAGAGCCCATGGACTCAGTGGTGGAAGGGTTCAGCTCCTATGAACTCTGTGCCTGGTTTTGACATTCCTCCTCGAGCATATGAGGGTTTTTGATGTGCAATCTAGGTATGTGCTAGCTAGTGTTACTTGTAGCCAGATCTGCACTTCACAGCCCTTCAGGGGTCTGTCCTCCACCAGTATGTTTTGCAGAGCCTTCCCAGCTTCAGACCTGTCTTACCCTGCCACCTGTAATTTACTGTTTCTGCCTTACAAGAGCCTTCTAGACCATGGATGCACTGTGTGCTACAGCTCGTACCTCTGGAGGTGCAGCTGGGGGGTTTAATGTCTGCTTCCCTGCTCTTCCTGCTGTGGAAACACCAGAAGAGCCTCTCTGATGTGCTCTGACCCCTGAGGGGTGTGACAGCAGCTGGGACATGGCTGTTGGGGTCCTTTGGGCAGCACAGGTTGTGTCAATGTTGTTCTACACCCAGTGCTCTTGTGCAGGTGTTGGAGTCAAGGTTAACCACAAATTTGCTGTCCTCTCTCCACTGGAGCTTAGGAAGTTTGGCATCTCTGTATCCACAAGTAACAGCCCTTTTTCTTTCAGTCTGCTGCTAATTAATTTGTAACCTAAAGAAAAAGGACTAAATTGGGAATGACTCTTATGAGGTGATGGACATGGGCAGACTCTAAGCCAGAGGACAGCAAAGTTGGCTTTTCAGTCCAATCTTGGACTATCCTGCCTCAGCCAGCATTCAGCTCACCTAAAAACTGGGGACAGGAGGGTCTCTCTGCACTGGGCCCAGTGCTGCTATAAGTGTGAGGAAATGTATTGGCTACTTTTATTAATAGAAAAAAAACCTTTACAAATCTCTTTCCTTCTGCTGTTATGACTATCCTGTGCTGAATGTTTGTGTGCGGGGGAATCAGAATTACAAAATATCTCTGTGCTTGTGATTTCCTTATCCAAAGTGGAGGCTATCAGAATTCTCTCGTGCAATTTTATGGGATCAGGCCAGTGCTGTTTTCTTGCCAAGAGTTTTTCCAGTGCAGATAAGAGATCTAGGAGGCATTCAATTAGATGGATTTTTTTTTTTTTTGTTTGGTTGGTTTTTTGAGGTTTTTTTTGTTTATTTTGTTTTGGGGTTTTTTATGTTTTTTTCTTGTTTGTTTGTTTTTTGAATGGTTTGGGTTTTTTTTTTTGGAGGTGGGTTTTTTGTTTGTTTTTTGGTGTTTGTTGGCTGCTGGGTAGTTGAATACCAGTCATATATATGGTTTTTTCGATATCTTAATTTCTCTGTTCATGAATGTTAGACCAGCATTAGTGTCACCAATATAAAGTCCTGTAAGTGTCTGAGAGTGGAAAATGCTGGATATGACTTCAGTGGTGATGCCACCAAGATTTGGGGTGTTTTAGAGGTGTCAGTGGTACAGCCTGGGATGGTAGGGATGCTCACCATTTGTTCCTTTGGCATCTGCTACAAACAGGAGCAGTGGGGCTTTTCTACAAAGATAAAGTTCCCCTTTCGGGTCTCTGTGTCGCTGTAGAAAATGCAGAGCATCCTCTTTCATTTTTGGAAGGAAATGGTCCTAAACAAAGCCCTGCCTGTGCTGTGGGCTCTAGGCAGATGGCCAGTGCCATTATCCTTCAAGGGTGCATTAGCAGCAACCTTCAGTTCAGAGGCACCGAGTTGTACCTCTCCCATGAGATGCCAGAAGGGGCACAAGGCATGGATCCCTCTTGTCAGTGCTGCTGGACCACACAGTGCCAATGGAAAAAACATTTGTTCTGCTCTTGGCCTGTCTTCTGCACAGGGATTTGGAGACAACACAGTAAAGGTGATGTTGCAGATAAACACAAGCTACCAGACAGAAGCACAGACTGCAGGATTTTCTGCAGCCAGATGCAGTTAATGGATGCCACCCTCCACTGCGTGCCTCAGAGGAAGGTACAATCTTCATAACAGGCCAAAATCATGGACTTCTATTTGCACCATAATGATCTCTGGAAAGAAATTTCTCCCTGATTAACATATGCCCAGAAGGGTTTGCAATGAATAGGCCTTACAGTTTCATCTTCTGAGCCCTGCAGACATTTGGTCATATCGTCAGCTGGTGGAAACTGGCATTGCTTTGTTGCCTTTCCAAGTCAATTTGCAATGAGTGAAGATTGGTCTTTCTGTTCTCCTTCACATGAAGGTCATGTAGCTTTTGTGGCTTTGTGCAATATGTTCTTCCTAAAGAGAAATGAATGTGCAGTTGTGTTTTATTTTGCAATGATCTTCTAAAGTACCCAGTTCAAAGATTGGGCGTGCTTGACACACTTTCCACCCATTTCTTTCAAATTAATAATCCTCTGATGCCTCTCACGTGATCTGTTGGTCCTGCAACAGTTTGAGCTTTGATGGAGTAGGAGTCTTTGAACAACAAGGGAGTACTGGAAAATCTGGGGAACTTCTGTTTTAAAGGCTTTGATACTGTGCTGGTACACTATCCTACTGTTAGGCTGCTTCAGTGTTTCCAGTCTCTCAGGGTCATTTCATAAAAGATATGGGAAGGATTCTCACTTGGATTGTCTGCAGTTATCTAAGTTGCCTGGGGAAGACTATAACTTACCCACTAAAACTACCTTTACCTTGTTTTCAAAGGGATCTAAGGGCAGGATGCTTCAAAGGAGCAATGTAGAAAGTTGGAGAAGAACCAGCCCCCCCAAGGAAAGTTCTCATTCTAAAGCCTCAGTAAGAGCTGGGAAGCAAACATTTTTCAATCCCCTTCTTTCTTCTCTGTGATATGAGGAGTGTCAGCTACCACTCACTGTGAACAAAGGTTTAAGAATTTCTCTCTCATAGTGTAGAGATGAGTTGTTCTGCAGGCCTGCTGAAATCAGGACTCAGCTTCCTGCCCAGTCAGGCTTTGACTCAAACCCCCCAGTGTGGCAGGGAAGTGGCTGGTTAGCTGGGTATCCTCCAGGCCTGCTCCAAAGGGATCCTGCAGATGAGAGCCCAGAGCACTCTAGGAAGCTGGAGGAGTCCCTAAACATTTACAGGAACAAATTGACTTGAGAGGGTTTCAGGCACTGCATGCAATGAGGAGAAAAAGTCCCCTTTGAAAGCCTGTAGAGGTTTTCAGGAACTGCTGCTTCTTCTGAGAAGAAAACCACAGACTCTGAACTATGAATCCAGAGCTGCCCCCAAGCTCTGGGTAAAGGCAGAGTATCTTTAAAGGCCAAGCCCAGCAGGGCTGGCACAAGTGGTCAGGAGTAGGACGTGTCCCACAAGACAGGATCTCAGCTGCTTGAAGAACATCAGGGAGCATCACAGAGGAAGAGAGAAACCAGCAGTGTCACAAGCAGCATCAGATCTGCTTTCTAACACATCCTTCTGGGTGTTCTTTGGTGTCAAGGGAAAGCTCAGTTTATTAGTGCTTCCCTTAGCGGGGCACCAGCAGAGACTTCTTGCTCTGTTTGCCTCCCAGTTTTCTCAGAATTCAGGAACTCAGTATGCTGGCGGCTTTTCTCCTGTTTGAAATAGGACAATTCCCAGAGGTAACAGGGCACATGGAGTGACCACACAGAGCAGTTGCCTTCCTTGTGTATTGTGAGGAAATGGCTGAAGATCACTTCTGTGAAGATGCCACTTCCATAGGTCTGATCTCCAGGAAAAATCACCCCTAAAGAGAAAAAGGTGACTGCCCTGTGACACTGAGTGCATCTGTCAGTTCTGTTTTACTTTAAGCAGCCAGTAATTGATCTCAAAGGTCTTGTTTGCACTTGATGATGCCTCAGAAATCCTGAGTCACTCTTTACCTGAATTCACCCTGGTACATCTGTTTACTCTATGGTTGTGTGATAGTTGGGAAAGTCCTCAAGTACAAAGAATATTGAAACTATCATCTTCCTAAAAACGTAGTCCTGCTGCTTTTATAATGAGAAAGTAGGTTGGATGTCACATTCCTTGATGAAACACAGCTGTGTATCAGTCCCAACATTTCTCAGGTGTTGAGACAGCTCAGTTTTGCTGTCTGCTCGTGCTCAGAATCTCCTGGTTGTTAACCTCCAGGAGAGCCAACATGGGTTTACACCTCCAAGATGTCAAATATTACGTTTATGTCAGACAGAAACATCTTGGACTACCCTCTCAGTTCCTGCCCTGGACACCATGTCAGTGTGGAAGAAGCAAATGAACAATTTTTTTTCCTATTTCTGGCTTTGAAGGGTGTTTGGGGCTGTGTTCAGCTTGGCTCTGCCCTACATTTGCTGCTATATCCATGCATGTCTGTGTCACTTGGCTCCCTCTGTCTTTGCTAAGGGTTAAGATAGCACGCACAGCAAGTTGCAGAGGTCATCTGAAGTGCATTTGCATTCATTTTGTGGTAACTTGGTCACGAATTTAAGCTCTGAAGGGCACCAAGCAATTGTGTTTATCAGTAGGAGCCTTGGTGCTCACCGTTTGCTACTGGGCTCTTTTCTAAGTTATCTTCAACCTCAGTCATCACTGGCATCCAGGGAGCTTAACATCAGACAATTGTCTGAGTATTCATTAAGCCCTAAGTGCTTAAACAGTGAAACCTCTACAAAAGCAGCTCTGAAAGCTGAAGAAGAAAAATATAACTGCCTGTGAGGAAACTTTCCTGCTGCTAGCCATAAATCAGTAGGTTTTTAGTAGCTTGTGATGAGCATCTTAATGGGGCCTATCAATCTGACTGCATTTAAAGTTTCAGCCATTGTTACATTACCCAAGTGATCACAGATCCTCTGATGGCAGAGATAACTTGGGAAAGATTGAGGAGAATATGAGTTTATCTGAAGCTGTGACCTGACAACTGTGATGTCTCTAACTGCCTAAAATTACTCGTGTTCATCTTTCCAGGATGCACAGAGACTGCACTGATGCCTCCCTGTCTTTTGTGGCGGCTGAGCTATTTGTCTTCTCCTGTCTCCTACCTTCATTTTCTACCTGCAGGCAACAACATTCACTCCTGTCACACCTGGCCCAGGAGACTGGAGTTAAAATTCAGATAAAGGAGGGAGACTAGGAAGCAGTGTATGAGCCAATGTCATCAGGAATTTGGGATGATGTAAAATTTGGGCAGCCGCTGCTGCTTCCCAGTCATATAATTCACTCTCCTCTAGCAATGGCTGCAGCACAGCTACTTGAGAGTCTCACCATTTTTATTTTGCTCCTGTTTCAAAGCCACCACTAAAGGAAAAAAGTCTCCATAAACATCCTGTGGCTTAGGAACATGAGAAAGCATAAATTGCTGGTTTTAGGCACTTCTCTTCAGCCAGCTATCCCAAAGGCTGTTTGAGCTGTAAAGCCCATCCATCACTTTGGCTACTGACGCCAGTGCCACTGCCAGGGAAAGATCAGTCAAGCTGCATTATCAAAGTCAAAGCCAGAGACAGCTCTTGTGGGAAGTGGTTGAGAAAGTCTCATGTCTTAATTCCTCACTGTGTATGAAATAAAAAGGGGATTGTGCACGAGGGGTGGGAATACCCTGTTTCTCATTAACTGAATGCATGGTCTTGAAAGAGAGGGTGGAGCCCCTGTACAAAACAGAAACCATATTAATAAAGTTTGTTTCCCTGTTTTTTGCCTTCCAGTGCTCTCCTCTGGGAACCATAGTCCAGTCCCGGGACTTTGCATGTATAGTTAGTAGCAAAGATGGGCTGGTTTTTATGTGAAAAGAAAAACCAAACATGGGAAAATGGAAAATATAGGCCTGGAAGATGGAGTGAAAGCTCTTTAACCATAAGGAAGTTGCTGCTGTGACTGCAGAGGTGCAGAGGCAGGCCCAGCCCTCTGCCCACACTCAGCAGTGCTGGCTGTGCTCTGGGCACTGGCTGCGAGAGCCGTCACGGCAGAGCTGTCACCAGGGCTGACAGCCTGGCTGTGCCACGGGGAATGGATGTGACTGGTGGCATCTGTCCCTGCCGGCAGTGGGGATCCCCTCCGGGGAGCGAGTGGCCCTGGCAGCTCAGCACAGGGCACAGCTGGGGAGCTGCAGCTCCGGCAGGCGGGAGGAGGGAGCGCCTGGAAGCACCCTTGGGGCACTGGTCTGTGAGCTGCACTCTGCTGTGATTCAGTCACCAGCCCTGTCTCTTGGCTTGGTTCAGGACNTTGTGGTCATTGGAAGCTGGGGCTTTATGATAGGTACATGTGCTTCAAACCCAGCTATTTCCATCAGGACCTTTCAGGACTTTTGGTGGTAGGAGTGTGTGCAAGAACAGGTTTTGCTAACCAAAACCCAATTTTTCCTACATCCCTACTGTGGGATTTCTTGTGGGGGATGTATATGTAACTTAGATTTTAGGAAAGAAAACTTAACTGAGAACCAAAACCTCCTTCAGAAAAATAAAACTTTTCCAGTTCCATGAAATGTTTCTCAGAAGGCAGGAAACAACTCCCTGCCTCCCTCACTGTGGTTAAACAAGGCTGAGCAGTGGATGGGCAAGATGGAGCTTGATGGGGGTGAAGGGCCCTGCATGCCCTGGGGCTGCCGGGCACAGGCTCCAGGCTGGGAAAAGCCAGCAAACTCCCACCTATGCCTGCAGTGAACCAGGAACTGCAGCACTGGGAATGTGTCCCAGACAACTCAGTAAGCCCTGAACAAGAAAATAAAAGTATTTGCTAAAGATCAGGGTCCTAACTCTGTCTTGAGGTGGAACTTTGCACAGAAATCCACTAAAAACCAAGGAAGTAACATCCTTTTTAGGCATTTTACCGAGAAGATCCAACACCATATGTGCCAACTAAGCAGGGATGTGAACGATAGTAAAAGAACAGAGCAACTCAGAATACATAGTCAAAACTTGCCCTGCATAGTCTGGTAGTGCCCAGACACCCTTAGAAGTTGTTTAAGCTTCTCTGGTAGCAGACTTGTAGGAGCACTGGCACAAGGCAGGGGCAGGTAAGGTGCTTCATGCATAAATTCATTGCTGGCTACATTGTTCCTCATCAGATTTGATTAAAGGCTCTCAAACTGAATTGAAAATGGAAAGACTGGTGCTATTAATTTCCATGGCTGCTTATTACAGAGGGCTTGTTGCATTAGGTAGTTCAGTGGTCAGGTCAAGCTGTGGTGTCCATATATGAGAGAACCAGATGTGCTCCGCAGGGAAAAGCGAGCCCTGTGCTGCTCCCTGGTGATTCCCTCACTCCAGTGGGTCTTTCAGGAGTGGTTTGACTTGTGTGCCCCATGGATGGGACACCATGTCACAGTGAGTGACATGTCACAGTGAGTGACTTCC
Organism: Ploceus nigricollis; assembly: GCA_013399945.1. NCBI lineage: Eukaryota > Metazoa > Chordata > Aves > Passeriformes > Ploceidae > Ploceus > Ploceus nigricollis. The sequence goes on along the minus strand of VXBC01009145.1, from coordinate 149,625 downwards.
ATAGTAGCTACTGGTGTTGGCTGTCTTGGCAGAGAGGCTGAGAATGCACCTGGGGAATGAGATCTGGGCTCGCTCCAGAAGAGACCTCTTTAGATATGGGTCAGGGCACATGGAGAGGCAGCAGTAAAGGGGGACTTTGGGATTATTTGTGGACAGACAGCTGACATCAACTTGCAGGGCTGCTTATTGCAGTGTATTTCACAGTAAGTTAAAATCGGGTGTATTTTTAACGCTGAAAAAGAATAAGCTGAAAGAAAGCAACAGGAGAAGGAAGGCCTGAAATAAAAGCTTGCAAGAAATCAAATGAGCATTTTCCAGGAGCTGCATTTCTGAGTGTTGCTTGAGGTGAAACATAGTTTGTTTTCCAAGATCAGCTCTCAGCTTGTGACCCAGCAGTGAGGCCATGATCACTGGAACATCTGTACTGGCTCTGGCCAGAGGCTCACCTTAACTCTTATCTTCTCCCTGGCTGGAACCAGTAACAGGTGTAGGAGGAGTGTGAGACAGAAACTGTTTGTAGTATGATCCATCCTCTGGCATAACATCAGGGCCATGGTCACATCTATTGGCATCAGCATCCTGATGTTTTTTGGTGCATCCTGTGATTGCAGTGGCTTTAGATTTGGGTTTTGGTCTGGTGGTTTAGGGTTTTTTTTTCTGGGGGGGTAGGGGGCAGGGGGAGGTGTTTGTGAGAAATACCAAAGACTTTTGCTTCAACCACCTTTCTGCCCTTTTTATCTCTACAGACCTTGGTCTCCTTCCTGTGCCACCTTTTGTCTGAGCTGAGGCATCCTCCCACGTGGAGAAAGGAGCTGCAAAATCACTGGTCAATCCATTCTTCTTCATGCCTTGTCAGTCCTTGCTAAGAGAGGGTGTGAGACATTCCCCCCACAAGTCATGACTTAGGTGAACCACAGGACCATCTTCTCATGGTGGCTTTAAAAAAGGAAGGCTTTACCTTCCTTTGCTTCAGCCTTTCAGTGATCCTTTGAGATCCCACATGTGTTTGTGACCATTCCTGAGCCCCGAGCTGGAATTTCAGCAGCAACCCCAAGCAAAATAATGGATGACTGAGAGCAGAAGGAAGCACATTTGCTCACAGAGTGGAGAATTGCACGTGCAGGTAAGCTCTGAACAATTTCTGATTTTATACTTTGCCAGTGTATTATCTATGCTCTTGGAGCATGGGGCACATCTGCTTGGTCAGCCTTGAATGTGGCCTGACTCCAGCAATCAAGACAAGCAGACCAAAGCATTTCCAAATTCTTGGTCATGTTTGAGACCTCCCTGAGCTCCTGGCTGGGTTATGTGAATGCTGTGCTAGGAAGAAAGAGGAAGTATTGGTTTGAGTTGTAGATTGCAAGTGTTTCAGAGTGGCCTTGTAACCTCCTGGATGTTGAGTCAGCCATGTGTCAGGCACTGGTGCTGGTAACAGCACCAGTGTAATCTGGCCCTGGGATTGTTCTGTGTACATCCCCTGCTCCTTCTGTGGTTTTGAATTTCCCTAAAAAAGTTTTTTTCCTAAACTTTGGTAGTGAAGATGAAATCCCCCTTCATTGCATTTTTATTCCTTTTTACAGATGCTATTGTCTCACTGAAAAAATGAATTTGATCATGAATTATCATGTTCCCATTGCTCCACTCCTCCCCTCTGTGCCTGGAGACCTCTTTTCCCTTTTGTGAGTGTTTTGATATAAGACTCTTGGACAGCAGGTGTGTTACATGGGCATGTGCTACCTACAGACTACACAGCATCTTCTTCACTGAGAATAGGTTTGTTCTTCAGAGCTGCAGTAAGGGCTGCATTTCCAGTTTTTGCTTTTATTTAAGTTTCTTTTATTTACCTAAATATAAGCCATCCTCTCACTCTTGCCAGTTTCCACTATTTCACTCATATAGGGCTGCATTTTTTCAGACCAACCTCGATGGTCAGGATATTCTATCCATTTTTATTCAATAAGAAAGTTAAGCTGGTAACTCTAAACTCTCTTCCTGAGGTAGATAACACACCATGTGGGTGACACATTTATGTCCGTCCCTTGGACTTACATCTCTCTCTTCTATGGATGTGAGCTATTTTGTCAGAAAATTAAAAAAAAAACCAACAGAAGTGTAAATATAAATGTATTAATTTAGATATTGAGGCAATACCCATAGAATTGAAATGGTTGAAAACTTAAAGTGGACTTAGGGATATAGCAGCAGTACTCCCCTGGGCTGTATGCAAGAGGAGCTGTTGCTTTTGGGGAAGAAGAGGAGAAAGGAGTGCTGAGGTGTTTAGATGACTGCTCTGTTTTGCTTTGTCAGAAAGGGGGATGGTGTAAAGGGCGAGGTGGGGGGCAGAACAACTTTTATGTTTAGGCATGGGCAGGGAGAAATAACTGCAATGCTGTAAATATTGCAGCTGACACAGCAGAGACCCATTTGGCTTGGAATATAGGGCAATAAATGCAGTCAGGTGATTCGGGGGTGTTGTGCATGAGTCTGCCAGGTAGTCAGGCGAGAGCAGATCAGGAAATAATTATGGCTGATAAGGGGAGCTGTAAGGAGGCCAGCACCTTCTGCGACCATGAAAGGTGTTAATGATTAACTGTTATGGAAAAGCTGGGAGCACATTCTCCCCTTCCTTCGGAGTCACAGCCGGCTGCTCTCCTGCACCATTAACTCGGGAGCTGCCCTGGAGCGCAGCGGGGCGTGAAGCAGCTCCAATGCAGGGCAGCAGATGCACTGGGGAAGCTGGATCCTTCCAACAAGGACACCCTGCTGTGCTGCCCGTGTGCCTGGGTGTCCAGCCTTAATTCCTGCCCAAATCCCTGCTGCTCCTGGGGAAACTGGGCAAGGCTGCTGTCCCTACATGATGGAAATGAAACCCCCGGGCAATAGGCTCGAGTGACAGAAAGCTGTGCTGTTTTAAAATTTGGGGTGAAGATGCAAGAGGGAGGAGAGGGGAAATCTTCTGTACATTGAGGAGATGCAGCAATCTATGACTCAGGTGCTTCAGGACAGGTGCACCAACACACAGAGTGCAGCTCCCAGGACCAGCTCAGCATGAGGTGCTGTAACTAAAGGCTCACGCCTCGCAGCACCTGAAGAGGCCACAGAGCCTGTTAGCAGCTTGTGATGGTGCTCAGGATGAATGAGATGAGATTTGCATGTCCTGGCTCTGTACATTCCTGATGTTGGCCAGAGGGATGCAAGGACAGGGGCCACACAGCAAGCTGGCAGTGCCTATGGTTTGGATGGACCCTTTGCAGCTGAGAACTGCAGAAAAAAAATGGCATTTTCTGCATGATGGCTGTTCCTTCTGCCCACAGCTCTGCCTGGAGCAGTGAGGGCAGAGCCATGCCTGGTGCTTGGCAGGCACCAAACTACAGTCTGGAGATTCACTCCATGTGGAGAGCTGGCCTGGAATGTTAAGGCATTGGTGGTATTAAATATAGACATGGGGATGGTGCTGGAGCTGTAGTTTGAATCTTGAATAGAGTTTCCTTTGCAACCTTTCTGTACAGCTCTTAGAGTGATTGCTAATGGGTTTTATTTGATTAATGCTAGCTAATTAATTTTTATTAATTAGGTCACTTTTAGTGACTCATGTCCAGGTTTCAGCTGGGGTAGAGCTCATTTTCTTCCTTGTAGCTTGTACAGTGTTGTGGTTTGGAATTAGGAGAGTAATGTTGATAATAAGAAAGATGGAGAGGCAATATTTGCAAGAGCACATAGTGACAGAACAAGGGGGAATGGCTTTTTTACCCTAATTCTCTCCCCCATCCCTCTGTGGGGGGAGTGAAAGTGAAGCTGTGTGATGCCCAGCTGCCTGCTGGGTTAAACCACAACAGGCCCAGCTCTAACCCTGTGCTATAACCCTGTCCACCTGCAGTCAGCACAGATTCCCCCTGCTCACATCTGCCCCGGCAAGACAAGGTGCTGCCAACCCTAGGGACCCACCGTGCTGCACCCACAGGTGTGCTGTCAGGCCAGGGGCCGTGGGGCAGATCCATGGGCCGTTGTTGGGACTGGTGTTGCTGTGCATGTTGGATAACCTTGGCCAAGATCCAGGCTCCACCATCATTTCTGAGAAAATTACGTCATTAATGCAGCGTCGTAATCGATAGGCCACGGCCCTGATTCAGCAGGACGCTTAAGTGCACGGCTAATATCCATCACAGCCTGCTACCTTGATGGCTTGCTGCTTTTTTTTGGTTGTTTTTAAGAACCTGCTTGTGCATTTAAAATTGGATTTGTGCTAAACGGAGGCTTTTGTGCCTATAAGGAGCTCCAGCCGTGTCCTGGCCGTGTGCTCACCGAGTAAATGGGGTCTCAGGGCTGGGAGCTGCCACTGGGAGGAGAACAAAAGGCTGAAGGAAGCTCAGAAAAGGGAGAGTGTGTTACCAAAGGGTGCATTTGACCTTTTGGGGCCCTCTGTCCCCCCACAGAAGGCTGATGCAGAGATGGCAGATTATGGAGTGAAAGGTGTGAATTTGGCTAAATTGCATTTGGCTGTCCTTAATGCTGGAAGAGCACACAGTGTCCAGGAGGCACAGGGAGAGAGAACCTGCTTAAACGGGCAAAAAAGTGACTGGGGATTTCTTACAATCCATACTGGAGGGAAGTAGGAGTCCAGAGTTATTTTCCATGTATAGTTTAAAGGAATCCTTACAAGGCCCTATTTGATTTCCTTTTTCTTAACATTTTAATTAAAAAAAAAATCTGTAATTTTAAAAGTGCCCATTTTTAATATACATTTTAAAGATGATTTAGGAACAGTTGTGAAGCAATTGTTCATTAGACTTGTAGCTGAGTTTCATGTATTTTTAATTCTCTTCAGCTTGGATAGCTTTTAGCCAGGTTTAATACTTATCCTCACGTTTCACTAGTTGTTATTTATTCCATTCAATTATGTATCTTACAAGCATTTGTTGCCCCTCACAGATCTTCTGCAATGACCCCTAGAAGGCTGAGGAAATGAAGGCAGAGAGGTGCAAGCCACCTTGAGAACAGCTTCCTGTGAGCTATGGCTCACCTTAGCCTGAGCCATAGCTCAGAACTGCTCTGATTTATGCACCCACCAGAGCAGTCAGCAATGGGCTGGGGTGTGTTTGTTATTGCAGCACCAAGGGGAGAGCTGTAGGGACTCAAGGTCACCCCCCACACACAGTCAGCCATGTCTGGCCATGGGCTGTGCCTCTGTGGGGTGTTGCAGGGACACAAACTGTCTCACTGATTTTTTTTTTGGTGGAAGAGCACTGAGGGCTGGTGCCTGGGGTGTGATGAACTCAGCACTGAGCCAAGCAGAGATCTGGGGTTCAGCCCCAGCACAGGGATGGTGCAGTCCTGTGAGCACAACCAGGTGGTTTTTGGGTCCTGGCAATAAAGTCAGACTTGGTCACAATCCATGGACCTGTCTCTGTCCTCCCTTCCTTGCTGTGACCTGCTTTGATCAGGGCCTGACACCTGAGAGGGGTCCATGCCTTGGCCTCTCTGCTGAGCCTCTCCAGGAGCTGCAGTGCTGAGCACATTGCTGAGAGCTGCTGAAAGCACTGCTTTCCATCCCAGCCTCACACCACACCATGCCTGCTGAGCACTGCAGTCTCCCTGGTTACCTGACTGCAGAGCTGGGACAGGCATGGCAGGACTCTGCCTTGTGTTCCCTGAGCCTGGCTTAGTGCTCAGTTTTTAATGTGACAAAGGCTATCCCCAGAGTCTTTTCTAATGGTCCTCACTTTTACAGGAGCTGAGTCTCTGGCATGCAAGAGGATGACAAAAGTAGTCTGCTTAGCCCTGCCCCTTTTTTAAAGACAAAGCAGATTTGTTTCAGCTCCATAGGTGAGGTCCACAAGATCCTTAGTGGGGGTGGTCCAGACACACCCTCAATAAACAGGGTTGACCTGATCTTCATGTCAGGTTGGTAGCCACATTGCATTCCTCTAGCAGAGCTCAGCTAGTGAAAATCTCCAAAGTGATTCTGTGATGTCAGAACAGATTATAGAGCCCTAGCTGGAAGCCAGGCAGGAAGCTGTAAGATGCTCCCATGCTCCTACAACACGACAGCAACAAGCAGACCACACTGCCTGCATGTGCTGCTGAAAAGGCATTTATGGCTTCAGTGAACTGTTCCACCCAAGCGTGGCTTGTTTTCAGTGCCCCAAAGCTGGGGCTTGGAGAATCCAAGCAGATTCTCTTCAGCTCCCAGCTCTGACCATCCAACTGCTTGTAAGGACTGCAGAAAGTGTGAGACAGTGGGAGCTGGAGACAGAGTAGTTGTGGAACAGCTTTGGCAGAGCTTGTCTTGAGCTGAACCCCTTTATGGTCCTGGTCTGGTCCTGGATTGGACTCATATGGTTCCTACCCCTGCCCAGCTGTTCACTGCCATTGCTCAAGGATCTGCTTAGCACCAGCCCCTCCTTCCTTTCCCAGTTAAACTGGCTGCTGTGAGGGCTACCATGCCCCAGAGGCCCAATGCAGAGCTCACGTCCCCTTGAATTTCACTGAGTCTGAAGGTCTCCCTTCAGCCTGTAAAAAACCAAATTAAAACTCAAAAAGCCATCCTGTCCTGGGGCTGGCTGTTCTTTGCCTCTGCCACCCACTGCTTCCCACAGAGCCAGCACAGCTGGAGCAATCTCAGTTCCTCTCTTGTGGGAAGGCAGCTGGTGAGTATTTCCCTGGGGGAACTACACATGGTCGTTTTGCTCTTAGCTGGAGTTGGTGGCTGAGCTAAAACCAAGTGATTCAGGGTTTGAAGAGTGAATCAGAGTCAGGCTCTGGGAGAAGTTTCCCTAACTCTGCACTCAGCTAATCCAAGGGCATTGCTCTGGCTTGAGACTCAAATTAGCAGTTTTATCTCCATTGGTTCATCTCAGGAAGTGGTCAGACATGTTGTGATGTATCCTGAGATAAATGGTTTAGTTCAAATGTAGCCAAATTTTCTACTGTCCCAGTATCTTGGCTGCTCTATGACACTATCCTGCAATTTCAGAGGCTTTGGGGTCCCTCCACTGCCTAACACAAGTCTAGAAACACACCTAAGTTAACAGTTGGATTAAGAAGGTGAAACCAATCCTCTGCTGGTTTTTATTTGGCCAAACATCCCTGCAGAAACACCCAAGTGTTGAAGGAAAGTGGCCCCTCCTGGGCTCTGGGGGGTTTGGTCACCAGGCTGAAGTTTGGGCAGCACTGGAAGGAGCTCAGGGGCTCAGAGCCTCGTGTGGCAGCTGCAGGTGGCTCGTGGGGACCTTGCTGGGGGCTGTTTGCTTCTCTGCTGGGGCACAGCTGTGTCATGGCTGGCACCAGCTGCTGGGCAGAGGTAACCCCAAAACTAGAAAGCACCATGGAACCAGGAGAGCTTTATCAGCCCTCTCAGCATTCCCTCCTTCACAGTGTGGAGGCACAAGCCAAGGCCAGCCAGGAGGGACTAATTCATAGTAAAGAGGAAATGCTTTGTCTTTGAGCCTGGCAGCCTTCACATTGCTGGAATTTGCCTTAAAATGGGGGAAAAGGTTTTCTCTGGAATAATATTTCCTTAGACTTGGTTCAGCATGCCTACAGCTCAGAACAGATGTGTTTGGTTTCATTTGGCTGAGAAGTCAGGGGAGCCTGGCATGGCTGGACATGAAGTTGTGCATTCGTGGTGTTTATGAATTCTCTTGTGAACCTGTGGAAAACATGTATCACTGTTTCAATTCCTGGTGCTGGAAATAGTGCAAATGAATGACTGTGAGTCAGACCAAGGTGAATCAGTGTAAGGTAGCTCCACTGCCAATCATTTAAGGGCACACACGTGATATGGGCAATGATCTGGCTGTTCAGAGCAGACCTTTGAGCACTGAAATCCAGAGTTTTCAAAGGAGCCCATCAGAATTAGGTGCCTAAGTCTTTCTGCTATCAGTGGGAGGTGGGTACTTGCTTCCTTTAAATACTCAGTGGAATACCTAAGTAACTTTAATTAAATATTTAAATGAGAGCAGCGTTTGCCCTGAGTGCCTGGGCAGCACATTCCTAGCAAGAGGCACAGGTTGCCTCTAGACACAGACCTACAGCCTGGCCCAGCCCCTCATTATGCCCACTTCAGTCTCTGCTCATGCTGGAGCAGAAGGACATGAGATGCTCACCATGTGAGAGGTCAGACAGGCTCAGGATGGTTTCTGTTTGCTGTGCTGATTTGAGAAGTGACTCCTGTTTATCCAGCAGCAAAGCTGCATGTTTCTCAAAGGTGAAATGTTCACCCAGACACTGATGTTCCAGCAGAGGTGCTGTGGTGTCCCTGACTGCAGAACCACTGGGAATCTTTGCAGTCTATTGATTCCCTCCCCCCTTCACTTCTGTGCTCCCCTGGGCAGTGTGCATGGACTGGTGCTGTGGATGTCAGCAAGGCAAGAGTTAAATGCAGCTGTCTCACCTTTGAAAGCATAATGGGAGATGTAGCTCTGATCTTGTAAAGGATCCTGTTGCTGGCAGCACAGCCTGCTCCAATTACAACTCAAGGGCTGAAACAAGGCCTGGGCTCTGTCTGTCCCCTGCCGTGGTGGTGGCACTGTCACTGCTTTTTGTGGTAAGTAGGGCAATTTCAGTGCCAGTCACCTCTGTGAATGCAGCCTTGCAAAGACATGTGCAAAGTCATTGATTTTTCTGTAGCCCCAGCGTGTTTTCCCTCTGTGAGACCGTGGAGCTGGCAGGACAGCCCTGCCTGCAGAGGATTTGCTTCCACTTGGGCTCCAGCCAGGCAAGACAGGAATCCTGAGTGCTGCTTTATGGCTCATCTAGAGCAGCCAACCTTGGTGCTTTCTTCTCCAGTTCAGCCTCTCAGCACAGGGTGGCCCTGGGGAATTGCTGACTATTTTCCTCTCTTGTGTGGGCTTACCCAGGGCAGGCAGAGGAGGAATGGAAGCATCTCCCTCATGTGGGTGTGATGGTCGTGTCTTGCAGGCCTGGCAAAGGCTGTTGCACGAGGCAGCACAGACACACAAGCACCAGAGGCAGGAGCATTACCTGGGATGCTACACTGTCTGCCCCAAAGGGTCTTCATACAGTTCTGGTGGGCCAGGAGTCAAGGTGAGGGGGTTGGAGTGAGGTAAGGTCACAGAAGAAGTGAGAAATAGGCTTGGGAACTCAGTCAAATTCTCAGATGGCAAGGCTCCCTAGAGTTGCAGGGTCTTCCTGTGCTGCTTCTGTGTTAGGAGCTTTTCAGTCCAATAATAATGTGTCTGTAGGTGACAGCCCTTGATGAGACCCTCTGACAGACTTGTTAAGGCCATGCCTGGAAGCCATGTGCAAACCTAACCTCCCTTGGTGATAGGCTGTGTATCAGGGAATTGTACTGAAGGATTACTGGCTCCAAAGGATGCTGGAGGGTGCCAGGAGCTTATTGATGAGGAGAAACCACAGCCTGACATGAAATTCCTGCTCAGACAGCACTTGTTGCCCTAGTAAGTAGGCAGAACCCTACTGAGGTCCTGTGCTGTGTTACACAAAGTGATCCAATGCATGTTCCAAGAGGAAAAGTTCTGGTTGCTCTCAGGGGGTGCAGCCCAGCCTGCCCAGTGTCCTGGCTCTGCTTGTTTCCCAGCTGAGAGATCCATGCCCAGGTATGCCATCAAATTCCTGCATGGCTTGTGGCTCCCAGTTGGGGAATTCAGCATCCAGAATGGAACAAGCAGCTTATCTGAAATCCCTACACACCACTCTGTAATTAAGAGAGAGAATTGCTATTAATTAGCTCTCATTGACCCACTTTTGACCCTCTGAATGCCGTTGTGGTGCACTAGGTCTCTGTCAGCCTTTGCTCTGGGGAGAGATTAATCTTCATTACTGTTTTGCATTAGCCTGGCTCTCTTCATTAGTTTCTCATTAACGTTCTGGTGGGTTGGTGCTGCCAGTGGGGAAGGAACATTCACACACAACAGTATTAGGAGATGAAACCATTTTCTAAGGCACAGCAGTGGCCCAGGGCACTGCTGCCAGACATTGTGGCCGGGCCCTGGCCACTGCAGGTGGACTGGTAGCAGCAAATGGTGGCCATGGAACAGCCCCTGCTTAGCTCCATGGAAGGATGCAGCTGTGACAGCAGGGAATAACTGAGGTGCAAGCCCAGCTTTCCTATTGAGGATCCACCATCCCCTGTGGCTTCCCACGCGGGATGAGAGGGGAGGGAGCCAGTGAAAGTTCCCTCACAGATATTTTACCAAAGGAGCAAGTGGAGACCCTCCAGCCTTAAACATAATTCCAGCTGATGTTCACCAAAAGACAGACCAGCACCAAGAATTCATGTTGTTTTGCTGCTCTGTGACCTCCCTATGGCAGCTGAACGGGGAGAAGAGCTTGAGTGGGTTTCCCTTGACCACAGGTGTATGGAATTGCAGAAGTTTCCTTGGCTCTTGTCAGTGTTGTGGTCCTGCCATGAGAACAGCACAGCTAACAAGGAGTTATGGGATGGTGTTTGTTATGAGTCCCAGCCACAGGTCATGGAGAGCTGCTGTTCCCCTCAAGGAGCAATCCTCACAGCCCATTCTGTGAGGGATAAAATGAACAATTTCCAGTGATTTCCTGGGAACTGGTGAATGAATCAATGGGTGAGTCAAGAGGGCAGCTCTCCTGGCTCCTGGGGCTGCCTGGTGTGCTCAGCTCTGGGCTTTGGGGAGCAGAGCACATTGCTGGTCTCACCTGGAAGTGGCCTGCCAGACATGGAAGTGCAGCCTGCTGTTCTCTCTCAGCTACTTCAGAATCCCACAAATCATTATCTAGGAATGATTCATTTCTGTACAAGTGCTGCAAATGAGATATGTATCAGGGTTACAGCAGTCTGTTGCCACATTACACTGAGTTTCATTGAAAAACAAGGTCCTGGATCAAGGAAATGTCTCTTTTCAGCAGCACATGTCAGTTCCTGAAACAACCTGGTAAATACCGTCCTTGAAAGTCCCAAAATTCAAAGGGAAATAGAGAAACAAAAGCATATGTATGTTTGAAAAAGAAACTAACCATTGCTTTTTCTTGCATGTGCATTTGGAATATTGGGGATTGTTACTAGTATTGCAAAGGCTGCCATGCAAATTTGGGAATGGGTTGAAAGTGTCACTGGTTGGATAAATTAGGAAACACATGGTGGAGTAGAATAGAATATTTCATTTGGAAGGGACCTACAATGATTGTGTCATTCCAACAGCCTGACTGACTCAGGGCTGCCCAAAAGTTAAAATGTGTTGCTATATGCTTTGTCCAAATGCCTCTTAAACACTGACAGCCTTGGGGGATTAATTGCCCACTGGGAATGCTGTTTCAGTGTTTGACTACCCTCTCAGTAAAGAGATGCTTGAAGAGTGTAACACCAACAGCAGTCAGACTGGGGTAATGTGGGAAAGTTGGGGAGGATCTGGATGTGATGCTTTAAATGTGTCTCAGTGTCACAGGCAATAATTTGCTTCTGGTGGAGCAAGAGCCTGGAAAACCAGGAAGAAGCAGGTTGTGGGGGAAATATAGGAACTCTTAGATCAGCTGGCCTGAGGAAGTTCAAAAATATGACAAGTGCCTGTGTAAACATGGGACATGTTACCTGTGGGGGAACCTGCATGGAACCCTATCAGTTTCAAGCTGTTTCCTTTCTTCAGCACCCTGGAGTGCCCCAGGGCTTTGCAGTTGCTCTGTAAGGGGTTGTTGGTGCAGGCACTTGGGACTTCTCAGGGTGTGCAAACACCATCTTCAAAGCTGTTGCTTGGATTCAGAGTTTGATGTTTGGACACATCAGGATTGTGCTATGTTCCTATCTCCAAGTGGATGAGGGTAGTTCTGATGATCAGGTTGGAGAGGTAAATACTCACCACTACATATTTCAATGTTACCTTGAACAAAGGGCTCAAACATGTGATCCATTGTCTCAGCAAACATTCCTGCCAGGGAACATATTTGCTAGATTGTTGGCAAAAGCAAGATCTGAAGGGATGTGAACTCACCCCGAGGTAATTTTATTTACACATTTCAAATGCATGATTGCAAATAATTTTGCTTTCTGCTCTCTGTGCCCCCGTGGAAGCTGTGCACTGGGAAGAAGTTTCCTGCCAAACTCAAAGAAAACTTCATTTCTGTCTTAGCATGAGCTGAAGGTCTGGACTTATTCAAACTGGGCTGGGAAGAGAAGGCCCTTTGCCTATGGAAAATGGAGCTTTTCCAGTGCTAGCATGAAGCAATGCAGCACCACAGGAACTGCAGCTGACCAGAGGTTCCCCCAGAATTCCACTGAGAGCTGCAGCAGTATTTCAGACTACCAGTAAGAGCATTCTTCATCAAACGTGGCCAATTTCAGTCACTGCAAACATTCTCCCATTAAAAGGGAACCTTCACCCTAATCAGGTAACAGTTGCAACATTAAAAAAAAAATCCCTCCACAAGATGAAATCCACAGCTTCTACAAGGGGTAGAAATAGCACTGGCAGAGGAGCAGCTGGAATAAGGACTTTCCAGGTGGGGGTGTTGAGATCCAGGGTGTAGTTTGGGAAGGAGGAGAACTGCAGCAGCTGAAGATGAGGTAAATGCAGCGTATGTCAGAAATGTCTAGACAAGGTGGAAAGCTTAGTACAAGTATTGGGGAGGTAAAAAAA
>VXBC01009145.1:0-136789 GCA_013399945.1 Ploceus nigricollis | reverse complement strand
AAAAAAAGGAAGAAGAAAGAAGAGAAACAAAGAGCCAGTAGATTGCATGATTATACGTTGCCTAAAGGAGACAGGTTGAGATTATATAATTCTCCGGGGAAACTCTACTTGAAACAATTATGTGTTCAATTGGGTGCACTATGTTAGGGTTTTTAAATTAAAAAAAAAAAAAAAAGAGGCTGAATGCTCAAGAAAGTGTGGAGGAGGTAGCAAAGTGCTGAGCTGAAAATCTTTTTTTAAATCTTTATATGTACTGCATAGTGGGGGAGAAAGAGACAGCAGAGAAAAGATGCATTTGACACACGTCAGAGATAGCAACAGCTCCAGTGACAATTTAAAGGAAATTAAATGGAAATTAAAGGGAGGCATTTTAGAGCAGAAGTCCCGAAAGCACTTAAAAATATGGAACATCAGAAAAGCTCAGCATCTGCCAGCAGTGGGGGATCAGCTCCTTTCATGGCAGTACCAAAGAGCAGAGGGCCAAGCCTGAGCCAGCTCTGAGACACCAGGACTCAGCCTGATGCACATCAAAAGCTGTGCTAGAGTGCAGGAGAGCCTCCAGGGCAGACAGCTCCTTCCAGCAGGGAAAAGCTCTGAAATCCCAGCATCCTGTAGAAAGAAGGGAAAGAATTGGCTTCCTTATTTCAGTTTCTCGTGGTCCATGTACTGCAGTGTTGTGTGTGTCCAGGGGTCCTCCAGTAAAACTCAGCTGTCACTTGGCTGTCATCCCTTGGCCATAGCACCATGTGGCCTCTTCTTGTCCAGGGCAGTGCTTTCTTTCATTTCTCTGCCTTGCTCCTTTCAGTCCCTGCCTGTCTCAGGAGTATTTTCATCCTTCTCATTTCTGCCTCGCCAGTGACAGAGGCAGGTGTGATATGAGACCCCTTTACTTCCTTTGGACTCTCAGTGTGCACAGGACCCCAAAAACCAGGCAGCCTCTGTGGCCTGACAGAGAGAGGATCCACAGAGATGCACACCAGCATCCAAGCAGGAGAACAAGGATTGTGTTCTGTAAGGAAGCAGAGGGAAAAACACCACCTCAGAAACACATCCCAAAAAAAACCCCACAAGAAGGTGAGTCATCCATAGATGATATTGGCCCCTCTGAGTTGCAGCTGCTAGTTTTTAATTATATAATTTTAATTTACCAATAAAATAAGGAAGGAATGATGGGATAGGATGCATATCATTATCTCTCTGTAGCCCTCTCCCTTTCCCAGCACGGCTGCAGGAGATTGGCTCTTGGACCTGAGATCTTTAAGCTATGAGCTGGTCATGCACATGTGAAGTTCATTCAAACATATCTGCAGGCTTCAGGCACAGCTTTGTGGGATCATGTAAGATCATTTATTTGGTGAAAACTGTGAAAAAATAATTAATATTCTCTCTTTTCACATAAGTACTTTAAAATTAGTCAGTATCCTTCTGCTGAAGGCAATACAAAACTGGGAGGACTGACTGATAAATCAGAGGGTTGTGCTGTCAGAGGGACTGATAAATCAGAGGGACCTGGAGAAATGGGCCAACAGGAGCCTGATGCAGTTAACAAGGGGAATTACAAAGTCCTGTCCTAGAGGAGGAACACCCCCAGGCGCTGGTACTGTCTGGGTACTCCCAGCTGCAGCAGCTGTGCACAGGAAGGACTGGGGGGCCCTGATGGACACCAGGCTGTCCAAGAACCAGCCGTGTGCCCCCATGGCAAAGAAAGCACCTGGCACCCTGGGCTGCTTTAGGCAGAGCAGTGCCAGCAGGGGAGGAGGTGATCCTTCCCCTCCACTCAGCACTGGTGAGACAAATTTGAGGAGCTGTGTCCAGCACTGGCCTCCCTGTGTAAAAGGAATGTGGATAGAGAGGAATGAGTTCAAGGCAGGGTGAGGATTAAGGGGTTGGAGTGTTTAGTGTGTGAAGAGAGGCTGGGAGGGCTGGGATTGTTTGGCCTGGACAGGGGAAGACTCAGAGGCAGATCCTGTCAAAAGACACAAACTGAAATGCAAGAAGTTGTATTTAAATATAATAAAAACCTCACTGAGAGGGTGGTCAGACATGGGAACAGGCTCTCCAGAGCAGTAGCAGTGTTCGTACCCTTGGAGATACAACCTGACTGGACATGATCCTGAGCCACCTGCCCTGTGTGACCCTGCTCTGAGCAGGACCTTTGTGCTGGATGATCTATGGAGCACCCTTCTGACCTCAGCTATTCTGGGACTTTGCTCCTGGTTGCTACCACCAAGTGAATTATTCAGCTGTCAGTGACTCAAGATGATCTAGTGAAGAACTGAAGCAGTTCTGTGTTTAACATGAAGCTTCCACTGGGCTGGGGGGGATGAGCAGAGTCAGACCACCAGTCTGTCCACTGGACAATCCCTCTTCCATTTCTGCCTGGTCTCTGGGCTGGTTGGGACTAAAGTGGTACCTTAGAATCCCAGAATCCCAGAATCACAGGGTTGGAAGAGACCTTTAAGATCATCGAGTCCAACCCAGCCCTACCACCTCAACTAAACCATGGCACCGAGTGCCACATCCAGGCTTTGTTTAAACACATCCAGGGATGGTGACTCCACCACCTCCCCAGGCAGGCCATTCCAGCACTTCATCACTCTTTCCATAAAAAACTTTTTCCTAATATCCAACCTATATTTCCCTTGGCACAACTTGAGACTGTGTCCTCTCGTTCTGTCAGTTGCTGCCTGGTGAAAGAGACCCCCCCCCACCTGACCACAGCCACTTTTCAGGGAGCTGTGGAGAGTGATGAGGTCACCCCTGAGTCTCCTTTTCTCCAGGCTGAACACCCCCAGCTCCCTCAGCTGTTCCTCACAGGGTTTGTGTTCCCAGCCCCTCTCCAGCCTCGTTGCCTCCTCTGGACGTGCTCGAGCGTCCCAACGTCCTTCCCAAACTGAGGGCCCAGAACTGGACACAGCACTCCAGGTGTGCCCTCACCAGTGCCAAGGACAGGGGAAGAATGACCTCCCTGCTCCTGCTGGCCACACCATTCCTGATCCAGGCCAAGAATAGGTCATGGAGAAGAATGGAAACCATGTTTGAAATGCCTTTTGTCTGGAATGCACTTGTGCACAAATTTCCCTGGGCTGTTCTCGTGTCATTGAAGCTACTCCTGTACCTTGCATGTGATATTGGATCAGGTTTTGCTCTTTATTGATGTACACAGTGAATCAGAATGGCAACCTCTCACCCTGTTGGGGTTTTCTTTGTAGATTTAAACTTTTAATTTCCATCTGAAGGTGCTAAATATTTTGACTGCAGAATGGGGAAATGCTGCTACCCTCACGCCATGTCGATCGGGGTGTAAAAAGGTACCAGAATAACTCTGCTGTCTGACCTACTGCTGTTATTTCTGATGGCACTAACAGTGCTGTCAGAGAAAACCAGAGCAAGGGGAAAAGGCATTATTCAGGCTAGAGAGAAAACTGTGGTAGCCAGAGATGAGGAGTGACTGAGGTTCCTCCAGCAGAACACCTCCTAGCCTGCTCTGCTGCCTCGTTTGCCACCTTGTTGGGGTGTCAGGCAGGACCTGGACATTAATGAACAAAAGGAGGCTTGAATGTGGCAACTGCTAATTGCAGACAACTGTGGGAGTGATGATGCCAAGATTGTCACTGTAATGCCAAAAAGATCCAACTGGAGTGCTTAAAATTCAGTCATGTAGGATTGTATTTAGAACCTGTTCTCACCTCTCATGGTGGCTCTACGCAAATCCTGCTGGATTATCATCACTCTTCAAAGCCAAGGACACATCTGAAGTTCCTAAATTTGGGTAGAATTTTAGACTTTTTTTCTCTCTAAGCACCAGTTGTCTCTGGTTGATCCTTTTGTGTGCTGGGGTCCCATCTTACACATGAGGGTGATGGAGATCCTCTGCAGTGTGCCCAGACTCTGCTTCCCAGTGCTGAATGGCCTTGCAGGTCACAGCATCCCTGCCTGGCAGGGGAGGTGCAGGGAGCTGGTGGCAAGAGAGACAACCTCTTCTGCCACCAAGCATGGCTGGGGAAAGCTCTGTCTCCTCTGCCTTGTGCTTTGAAATGTCTGCTCAGGGCAGCACTGATTCTAGAAAAGGCTGTTCCCTTGGATGGGAGTAAATCTGTGCACAGAAATCCCTCCCTTCCAGCTGACACCATGTGCCATGTTTTTATGCTTCTGCTGGCCTCAGTGTTTTATGTATAGTCTCTGAATAATATTTGCAAAAGGTAGAATTGCACCATCTCTTCCCTCAAAGTGTTTCCCTGCTTCTGCAGCAGCTGGGCTGTAGAAGACAATAGGTGGACCAGGGGAAACCTGTCCCATTGATTTCATCAGCCTTGCATTGAGTTAATCCTCTGAGGACCTGAAGGGAAATGTGGAGTGGTGCAAAGACTTGGGGTCAGAGCAAAGCTCGAGGGAAAAGTCCAGCTCTTTCCTGCATCAGCTCGTGGCTTCCTTAGTCTGCCCTCTGGTAAACCTGCACGTGAGCCCAAGTACTTGAACGTTGCTCAAGAAGAGGCAATACTGCAGAGTGTGTCCAGTACACACAGCATATCCATGGAGTGGATGCAGAGGGGCTCAGGGAATGGCAGGCTCCTCCCAGAGTAACCACAGGCCATGAGAAGAGCCCTTGTCCTCACTCAAGGAGTGAGTTGTCACTGGAGGAGGAGACCATGAAGTGTCTGTGGGGGTTAAAAGTGGAATGGAAGTCAGGGCTGGCCCCACCAGCTGAGGTGTTTGGTTTAAGATTAGCAGCTGTCAAACCTCTCTCTCAACTGCCCCATCAGAAACAAAATGTTGGGGTTCTCCCCCACTATTTTAGCCAGAGTGACCCTTGATTTTCCATCAGGGTCATGTTACATCAGCAGTCAAAAGTCACTGTAAGTATTCACAGCCACAGCCTGCAAACCTTCCCCTGCCAGGATCATCCTGTCCTGAGGCAGCCAGGGTCTCCCCAAAACCTCCTGGTGGCTGCTCATGGACAGGAGGGATCACATAAGGGCCCAGTCCTGGCATAGCTTTCAACACTTTGGGTGCAAAAGGTACCTCTTAAAAGAGGGTCAACAGCTGCATTTTCTCTTTTCTGAAGAATTTGGAGTTCTGGGTTTGGTTGCTTGCATTTTTTTTTTTAAAGCAAAACAAACCCCCAGTGCTGAATTTCAGGTGAAGAGCATTGCAAAAATAATAGAGGCCATCAAAACACAGCCCTCATTTCAATTCCATTTTTTTCCTAGAAAACTGTCAAAAGTCAACAATTTAAATGTACCTTTAAAGTACAAAAATGTAGATTTTGTACAAGGGTACTCAACTGGTTTCCAGTTTTCCAACTGAAAATGTAAAAATCATCTTTAGCCAAGATTCTGGTGGTTGACCTTGTCCTGCCCAGACAGTTGGGTTTGGTAAGGCTCTGAGGAAATTAACCCTGCCAAAGGCAGCCTCTGCCTCAGCACCTCTTGGACCATCACCTTTTTCTTGGAAAGCCTTGCTCTAACTTCAGCTCCCTGGGCTTATTCCACACCTTGCTGCTGGGCAGAGGGGCTGATGTTGGGTGTTGCTTATTAAGGCAAAGGGGTCCAGGGATGTGTGGTTTGAACCAACTCTGAGAGAGACAGGAGGCTGAGCAATCAGCAAGGCAAGGGGAAATTTGGCAAGGTGCCTTCAGGGAGACCGGGAACAGCCAGGGCACCCCTGGCACAGTGAAATACTGACCAAGTCTGTCCCAGGTGGAAATGTTTGTGCACAGAGTCCTTGCTGTGGTCTGGGGACAGGAGAAGGAACCTGTGTATGACTGGCTCATGGCATCAGTGTTCTGGAAGGGGATGAGGGAGGAGGTGGGAGGTGATGGAGTTGCTCTGTGCTCATCCCTACGAGTTTGTGGGTTCATAGGGAAATGTGCAGAACTGCCTGGGGCCAAACTGTC
The DNA here is from genome assembly GCA_013399945.1 of Ploceus nigricollis. Taxonomy (NCBI): domain Eukaryota; kingdom Metazoa; phylum Chordata; class Aves; order Passeriformes; family Ploceidae; genus Ploceus; species Ploceus nigricollis. Next base: position 130,893 of record VXBC01009145.1, on the reverse strand, counting down.
CATCAGCCAGGGGAATGATGGCTCTGCTGTAACTTTGCCATGAGTACAGAGCTGTGGCTGGAGGAGAGCTGTTTCCTTGACTCTACTCAGCTACTGAAAATGGTGTACCAGTGACTTTGGTCTGTCAGAGCTCCCTGAGATTCCCTGGTTTCTCCTACCTCATGCTCAGGGCAAGAGCACAGTCACTGGGGAGCAGCGGATCTGGTCCTGAGTGGGTTTTTGTTTCTTTGGGTGTTTCAGATGTTCTCAGTGTTGGCACTGAAGGCACGAGGTGGCCCTCAGCACCCCAGACAGGGGGAGCAGCACTGTATTAATGAGGGTTCTTCAGGGCAGCTGCCCTGAATTGGAGCTGACTCTTCTCTTAGGAGAGTGAGCTCAGGAGCTGCAGGGGATGATGCTGAGTGTGAGGAACAAGCCCTTGACTCTCTGACATGCAATTTGGCTCGAGCAGTGTCTCGGTGTGACACATTTTATTGCTTTAGTGGCCTGTGGCTGCTCAGTAGAGCAGAAGGCTGCTGGGGTGTTTTGTTCTGGTGGATTACTCTGAGTCCCTGAAGGACCTTACCCAGGCTGGGCATCCCCCAGCAGCAGTTTGCCTGGGGCTGGGAGCTGCTGGAGAGCAGGGCAGGGAGCTGTGTGCTGGCAGGAGTGGCCATCAGTAGCCAGCTTCCTATGGCCATCTTCTGGAGGCTCAGAAAAGGGGGCAGGGGGGATGATCTAGTATTTGATGGGAGCAAACATTAAATTTTACCAAACTGTTCCTTGGCTTTCCTGCCCATGTGGGGTTAGAGGTTGTTGAAACTTCAAAAAACTGAAGAAGTGTGCAGGTGAGCTGAACTGGAGGCCTCCTGTACACACGTGCAGTCAACCTCTGTGTAAGAGGCTACAGGACCTGAATCTGAGAATTCATTGTGTAATTTGTATTTCTGCACATAAGTAGATATTTCTATATTTGGCATGAGGAAAAGAACTCCAGTGTGAACACAAGAGAATCCCATATGGCTGATCTGAAAAGAAAATGTGGAATATTAAGTTTTCTTTAGTGTCTCTAGTGCTGCATTTTTACTCCCTGTCCTTTGGAAGTATAGAGGAGACTATGCAGTACCTCTAGTGCAAACCACCAAACCCAAAACTAACAACAAAACCAAACAAAAACCCCCAGCCAAACTAAATAAACACACTTAAAGAATGAAACTCTCAGGTGTATGGACCAACCTGGAAGTTCTGAGACAGTGACAAAGCTCTGAGTTGCCAGCTGAAGAGACAACGACTTTGACCCTCCTCTCTTCTCCCAGGTGAATCTTTCTGAAACACTGAAGACCTTTATAGCTGTAAATACTCATCCCTCACAGTTGGCCTTGCATGTCACTGGAAGGAAAATACTACAGCTTTTTAGTGGGTTGATCCACTTTGTGCTGGTTTCTCATGGAGAGCGAAGGAATTTTTTCTAAACTTTGAAAGGTCAGTCTCCATGGCTGGCCAAGAATCCAGAGCTAAGTGATAAATGGGACATATTTCTGTCCTGCAGTGTTTTTTCCTAATGCTATAAATAGTTTTGTGAGGTTTTATTTTCATTTTTGGGGTTTTTTTTTGTTTGTTTTTAATGACCAAAGAGCTCAAATCCAAATTTGGGAACAGGTTTAGCCAAGAAGTTGTATCAGTGGTTGGTGGAAATATCAGCCAGAAGAAACTGGTTTCTTGGTTCTTGTTTTCAAAGTGATTATTTTAATTCAGCTGTTGGTTTTCTTAAATTTGTGGCTTTATGGAACCCACTTTGGCCTCTGGACAGCAGAAGGTGCCTTGGGTAGCTGAACTGCAGAAGAAGCCAGTGTCATTGGGTTGTAGAAGGGGCTGGAAGCTTTAGAGAGGAAATGCAGCCTCCTGCATCCATAGGTTTAATTGTTTAGACCTTTCCTGCCCTGGAAATACACCCCCCATTCCTACAGCAAGCCAGCAAGAGCAGAAGGTGGACTGGTGATCTCTGTAGCTGGGTTTCACCACATTTCTTTAGCTCTGCTGAGGGGTTTGAGCTTTGTGGCACACACCTCTGGTAAGTGGAGGGCAGTAGGAAATGCTTGTGTGCAGGGATCCAGCTGGGATCTGCTGCACGGGCAGGGATGCTCAGCAGTGCCACCAGCCCTGTGCTAATAACACAGGGTGACATCCCTGGGGCTGCCAGGAGCTTGTTGGAATGGTCAGGTTGGATGTTGGTATCCTGATACTGCAGAGGAATCCTGCTTGTCTGCCCCCTGTTCACAGCACAGGAAGGTTCAATTCTTGAGATGCTCTGGAGGGGTGGAGGGAAGTCAGATCTGGAGTGGTCTAAGCTGTCTTTTGTTTTTCTCTGTAAGCCTGTTGAACATCACACTGTGCAAGCAAAGACTTATTGAGGAGGAAAGGTTATTAGAACACATTTCAAAAATAGTGGAAAATGGAGCATATTTGGATTTTAGTGACCAAATTCATAGGACCTGATGCCTCTTCAAGCTAGGATGGAAGAACACAGCCATCCCATTCACCCACCAGTGGGGGAGGTCCAGCTGCTCCCAGGTACCATCAGACTCCTGCCACAGAGGTGTCCTCTCCTTGGTCCCACAGAGCTCCACCAGAGCCAAGCTGTGGTCAGTGTGGGTGCTGCTTCTTGGCAGCAGAGCCAAATCTGAAAGACAAAGTGCATAAGAGAGAAAAAACAAAATAGATTCTATGTTAACAAAAGCACTTTGCTTAACATAATCCTGGCTACCTTGTTTTGGGGAGGGGAACAGCATGATTTTGGGGCTGGGTGGGCTGGGAGCAGGGACAATGCAGCTGCAGGGTGAAGCTCAGCCTCACTGTCCTCACCTGTCTGCAGTTCACCTCTCGTTTCTCCTGAAATTCATTGAGAAGGGCCCTTGCTCCCTGTGAGCCTCATGTCTCCCACTCCAGGGTTTGAAGAACACTCCTCCTCCTCCTCCCCAGCAGGATGGGTGCTGCTAGAGTGACCTCACTGGAAACCACTCATTGCTCACCAAGGCCGTGGCTGCCCGTGGGGCCACCTCACCTTCTCTGGAGCTTTGTGCTCCTGGGTGACTGTTCTTGGAAGGACTCGAGCTTGTTGTCTGAGACAAGTGCTGTGCTGAATGAGTTGAACAGGCTGCTCCAGCTCATGTCAGACATGTCCTTCTGCTTTGTCTGTGAGGACACTGAGGGCTGCCTTACCCACATCAGCTCCTTCTTCTGGTGTTTTTCTGCAGTCTTGGACTTCTGTGGCAGCTTAGGTTTAAACATCTGCTGCTGAAAGTCACATGGAAATGTGTTTCTCATCCAGTCAGTCAGCTTTATGGTGTTTAAATGTCCTCATAACATCTTCCATTAAGGCTTCAGCCTGAGGTAGTATCTGTAACTCAAATTTATTCCCAAAGAATTACTTGGTGCTGATATTTTGGTCATCAACAGCCTTTTTAATTGAAAGCCTTAGCAGTGTGGTAGCTCAGCTCCCTGGTATCTCCCTGGCCATGCTCTGTGGCCCCACAGTGGGCTCAGCTCAGCTCAGTGTGCTCCTGCCTCTCCAAGAACTGCAGCAGAGCTCTCCACTGCCACACTGATCCAAGTGCTTGGCAGAGGCACAGCCTGTTTCTAAAATTGTCTCCAAGACAGTTTTCCATGGATTTGCATCTCCCAGACAGCCAAGCCGGGTGGGATTTTATATGGTGTCATTGTTTGTTTAGCTAATGAGGTAGGGAAACACAAAGGGCTGGGATCCTTGGCTCTGTGAAACAGCTGTCAACAAGCAGCCCCAAGAGAGTGGATGAGCAGGGACTGAGCAGCCAGGGCACTGAACCGGGGCTCTGAGGGATGGTTTTGATTCCTGACTCAACACAGGCACGGATGAAATGCAAAAAAGGATGCCTCAGCCCAAAAAGAGGAGGGAGATGCTGAGAACTGTGTGCTTCTGCTGGCTCTCTCCCAGGGAGGAGCTGCTGCTGGAGACCAGCTTTTGTCTGCCACTGCCCACCTGGAAAGAAGGTGACCCTGCAAACATTCCCAGAGTCTTCCTTCTGGAAGGACTTGCCTGCAGAAGGGTGGATTCCCTCCCTCATGCTTTGTGCCCTACTGTGTAATCTGGGCCATTCCTTTAGTTGTTTTTCTCTGATGCTGAGGAGCCTGGAGGAAAGCCCCTGCCCAGAGGAGCTCTGCTGGAGAGCAGAAAGCACAAGGAAAACAATAAAATATTTTCCTGCAGCCCCCTTTTAGTTTGCCATTTTGACTTCAGATGCAAGCTGCCATCATTTCCACATGGATCAGCCACATGAAAAGCACCACTAAACAGTTCTCTGAGTTTCTCAACAAGAAACACAGCAGCTAAATATATTTAATCTGTGTGTATTGTTCATCTTGGCTTTAATTTCCTGTTCTCAAAAGGTTTAGGAATTTAAACCCATGAATCATTACTGAAGCTGTTAATGCTTGGAGCCTTTTTCAGAAATGGAGATAAAGGAACTGATATTAATACCAGCTTAGCACAAATTCAGCCAGAACAACTCTGTGGGAACTTCCTGCCATCCCAGAGATACCTCTTGGTTTCTAACCATGACAAAAGCTGCTAAGAAGTGGGTAGGTGGATGAAATCATTCTCCCCCAGGTAAACAGGATGCATCCATTTAAAAACATCTCTCTGGCAGGTTATGGGCTGCATCACGCCCCTCTGGAGACCTCCAGAGCACTGCACTGTTCCTCTGTTTCTAAAATTGCAGCATCTATTGAAGCAGGGACTTTTTCAGAGTGCAGTCATGAGATTTCTCTGGGGCTGGAGGTCACGCACTTACTCAGGCTGAATAAAAGATTGGAAGAAATCTTTGCTCAGTTCCATTTCACTGGGCTGTCAGGTGGCTGCTTTTATACCTGCAGGATCCTCCCAAAGTCCTAACCTCAACAGGCTCCCAGATAAGTCAGAAACAAGGTCTGGCTGTGAGAATCTTCAGTAAAGGATGGTGGCTTCCACTTCTCTGCAGATGGAACAGGATTTGTTGGTAAATCAAGTTAGTAATCTTCTTCCAAGAGTCTGGTTTGGCTGGAAGACCATGCCAGACTTCCTTTGAATCCTTTGGGATTGAACACTGAAGGTCAAAACAAGAAGTCCAGGAGAACTCATAGAAGGGTCCTAACTAGTGATTGTAGTCAGAAGTGAAACAAAACTACGTGGGGACTTTTCCAATATTTTTGTCTTGGCTTTAGTTCTAGAATTTCATAGAAATAGAAAATTACTGAGGTGGGAAGTGACTTCTGGAGGTGTTTTAGTCACAGCAGGGCCAACTGCCTGGTTGATAATATTTATAAATGTGGGTGTTCAGAGGAAGCTGCCTCATTCTTGTTTGATTTGTACCTTTGAGTAGCATAAAAGCATAGAAACTACAAGGCAGCTGCAGGAAAGTGTTTGGAGGGAACACACTTCATCCTCCTGAGCAGGCTCGCTCTAATGATTGCTTTTTTCAGGATGGAAGAGAAATGGTCTGGTTTCTAGCACCTTCCTTCCTCCACTTCCCTCGGGAAAGGGGAGGCCCTGGTGTAGAGGAGGCAGTCCTGCTTCCTCTTGCTGCCTGTGCTGGGGGTGTGCTGGAGAGCTGCTGCTAACTGGAAATTGTGCTGTGACTGGAGCCCTTGCTGCCCAACAAGTGTGTGGGGAGAGGAGGGATGGGCATAAGGGGCAGGAGGCAGAGCAGTGTTGTGGCAGCTCAGGAATGTGCTGGCTTGGGAAGGGCCTGGATCTCCAGCCATGCTGTACCAAGTCATTCCATGTCCTGGCGGTGATGGAGCTGCAGCAGGCTTGTGCCAAGTGAAAGCAGTACCCTGTTTGGGAAGAACTGCACTATTGCTTGTACATTTATGAAAATAGAGGTGAGCTCTAATGAGGAATGAGGACATGCCTACAAGTACATCTGTAGTTTACATTTTTCTCTCTAAAACTGTCTTTAAAGTGTTAGAGACCCACAAAGCAAAATGCTAAGAAAGGCATCCCCGGAGAGCTGCAGCTCCAAGTACCAGAAATGGTGGCTGAGTCTGAGTACCTCAGGCTGTTCCTTGTGGTCCTTTCAGCAAAGCACCTGTGAGCACATTCTGGGCAGTTTGGATTCCCTCCAAACTCCCAGCAGAGCCCTGTGACCTGCTTGCTTCTCATGAAGGAAAAGCCTCTGTCTCTTCCTCGCCTCTGTTTTCCATCATCAGGGAGCTCGAGCGTCTGTGGCTGCAGCCCATGGCCATATCTCTCCCTTTCACAGAGTGCTCTGGAGCCACTCCTGCCCTGGAACAAGTGCACTCAGAGCCAGAAAGCATCAGGCTCAGTCGGAGCCCCTGGGGCTGTCTCTCCATCTGTTTGTTTAATGACGCGCAGCAGCCTCATCTCCGACTTCGCCCCTCAGGACAATCATCCACTCTGATGTTCAGGCCAGCCAGCTATTCTTCCCAGACCAGACTGTGGCTGGGGCACTGTAGGCCAGAGAAGGCTTAAAAGTCTTTTTATGAATAGCTTTATGGCTCAAAATGTTGCTCTGAGATCTGCAGGCCACGCAGAATGCTCGCTGGAGTTTGCCTGCCTGTTTGCTGCAGAAGGAAGGGATGCGCCTCCAAATCCAGAAATGCTGATTCCTGAGATCACTGAGTGAGAGTGGCAAAGCTTTAGGGAAGAGAGACTTCAGTGAAATGCTGCTTTCAAAACCCTCCTTTTCTTTAATTGCTTGGCTTCCACGGTCTTTGGTGTGAGAAAGTGGAATGCCTTCTTTCTATATAGATGTTAAGGTGTCAGAAGGGAAGAGCGGCAGGGGCCCTAATCCTAACCATATCCCCTTAGGAATGCCCAGGTGGTACTAGTCTGAGTGAAATACCCCCAAGAAAGGAAACACATCCAGGGATATTCTTTGGGTTTAGTGCCCTATTAAATAAGGAGAAACATACCCTTGGGATCAAAAAAGAAAATATTTGTCTTTCCCATAGTCCATTACTAGGTTTTCCCTTTTGTTTTGGAGGTGGAGATTGTGTGCAGTAATTCCAGCATGTTGTATCTCACATTGTGTCTCTCAGGCAGAACAAAGAGGTTACCCAGCTACTCTGGTTCCGTCCCTGAGCCCTTCAACAAAAAGGGGCTCTGTTCTGCCATGTGCAACCTGGGCCTAGGGCATTGTGAATAAGATTTTCTGAAGCAGATGATATGACCTTAAGGTCTTTTGTAAGCTCCATGTGCTCTTGGCTGACTGTGGGACCAGGAGAAGATGCTTCTGGGGCCCTAGAGAAAGAGGTCTGGGAATGGCAGGTGCAGCTACTCCACCTGCTCGGCCATCGAGAAACTCACACCAGCCAAATATCCACACCTGAACATCTGCAGTGGCTGGCAAAGGCAGTGCCAGGCTGGATGAAATGCAAGTCCTGAATTACAGAGACAGATGGAGTGGGGTAAGAGGGAGGCATGGGTCAGAGGAAAGCAGCAGCTGAAGCATGCAGGCAGCTTTCTCCAGGGTGAAGGAGCAGGAGCAGTTTCCTTCCCGGAGCCAGCCGTGACCCAGCGTGGTGCCGAGCACAGGGGCACCGCCCACGCCGAGTCACCAGCAGGGCATCAACAAAAGCCCTAATGAAGAGCAGAGCAGGGTTATCACTCACCCAGGAGCTGCAGCTCTGCCAGAAGAGCCAGGGATGAAGAACACAGATGGGAGCACGTGTCTGCACCCACCCACCCGTGTAAGTGCAGGATGTGTGCCCTGGGCACGCTGCCCTGCTCGGGTCTGCTGTCCTGAGAGCTTCCATACAAAAGCTTCTCGATTTGCTGGAGCCTGTGTTCAGTCAAGGAGCTTGATTTCAGTGAAACAAGGTCAAACTCTCCTAAAACCAGGAGCTGAGGGCAATTTTGAATGCTTGAATTAATTCCATTGAGTGGAATCTGGGAGCTTGAACATTTTAAGATGCTTCCACTTAAGGCATCATTAACTGATGGTGAAAGTCAGGGCGACTGAAGTCTGTCCCCATCATCATACACTTGTGAAAGAGCCTCGTGGCTCTGGAGGAAGCAGGACAATTCTTGCTTGCAGTGCCTTTGGAGTGGGAAGGGCCATGGATGGGTGGGAGCCCTTCCATTTCCATAGCACAGCATCTCATGGAGTTTATTCACTGCAATCAGCTTTTCAAATTCCTCCATTTGCATCCTGATAACAGCCGGCCAAGGCGGTTTTCTCCATTATAAAACTCTCCCTCTGCTCCGCCTTATTCAGAGGTGTTCGGGAAATCTGGCTCTTTCCCCTCCTCTTCCCTGCTCCCCAAAGCGCTTTCCTTTCTCCACAAGCAGCATGTTGCACCTTTCCCTCTCCCTGGCAGATGGATTTGTGTGACTGTGTGTGCTCGAGGTTATTGCTGCTACCTGCTCTTTCAGCAGGAAGAGCCCCCGCGAGCAGGAGAGAACAAAGCCCGAGGATCCCCGAGGTCTCCATTGATGCAGAAGGCACCGAGCGGAACGTGAAAGAGATAAGAGANTCCCTCCCTCCCTCCCTCCCTCGCCCTCCGATTCAAGGAGCAGAGGCTGGTTTGTGAATGAGGAGCCGGAGCTCGTTCACACGGAACAAATACCAATAAAGGAGCACAATAGCGGCTGCTCCCGAGCCGGAGCCGGCAAGGAAAAGGTAGCAGCTCTCAAGAGGGGGCTTATTTCCCGAGGAGTCACTGGGGCGTGACAGATGGAAGGAACTAATAAAATATTATGGACTTGCAGACTCTGATCTTCCTGCGTTTTTTCATTTCCCCCCTTCTTCCCAAGGGTACAGGCCGTGTTATCGAAATGAATAGGGTGGAAATCTCATTTGGAAAAGGCTACCCTGGCAGCATGGCTTGTGGAGGGAATGTCAGCAGCCTGCTCCAGCACCGTGCTTTGGTGTGGGCTGGATTTTTGCTGCAGCAGGTTTTCATCGCTTTTGAAGCACCTGTACCCCCTCCCATTCTGTTCCCAGGGTGTCTTTCCACCTGCTTGCAGGTCTGCTGGAGCAGGAGTGGGATAAGAACAGCCATTTTGCAGCTTTGTGCTCATTTTGCAGGTTCTGGTCTATGTGCAAGAAAGAGTAAATGCATTTTTGGGGTCAATGTGCTTTCCTGTTTCTGTTCCAACTGCTGCAGCTCACAGAGCCCAGCAGCTCTGAGCTGGGGCCCTCAGCAGCCAACAGCTTTTAATCTAATTTTCTTACTGTGACTAATCTTTAGGGTGAATAGGTTTGAGTTTTGTCTCTGTGGCTGTGAAGCAGAGAAATTTGTTTTCTTTCTGGAGAAGTCACTGTGGTAAGAGCCCAAGCCCTGGGGCTTGAATGGAGAGCGCGAGTCCTGGCTGTGTGGAGAGTCTGGTCCCTGGACAGAGACCCCTCCTTGATTTCAGGCTGTCTCTGCTGCTGTGTCAGTCTGGCTGTCTGCACAAACGCCTTAGCAAGTCACTGAGGGCTTTATTCCTGCACAGGATTAAACTGGGATCATTTTTGTCTCTCCCCTTAAGAAAGGGTGTTTGTGAGTGGCTCTCTTGAAAATGCTTTCCTTGAGTTATCTGGTCTGACTGTTCAGAATTACTTCTTCCCTGAGCCCCTGCCTTGTCCTGTCACCCTCACTTGTCCCCTCTGAGCAGCTGTCCCTGCTCCACCTGGCCGTGGCAGCCCTGTCACAGCCATCACTCCATGCTGCACAGGGGTCAGTCCACACCTTGGCCCTGATGGATGTCCCAGGCTTGGCAGCGCTGTCCCCTCCTTGGCCCCTCCTGCCAGCCGAGGTATAAATCCCCCTCCATGGTGCAACCATGACTTCCCCATTGTTCACTCCTCTTTGTTCCAGCCTATGGAAAAGGGTGCTCTGTCCCTGAAATTAACAACACTCTGAGGGTCTTGCATCACCAGACCCTGGAGTTTACACCTGAGAAAAGTTTGAATTGGTGTTGAGGGCATCATTGCCCCTTGTGTGAGCAGGTGTTGGCATAGCTCTGTGTTTTAATTCCTGGAACAGAGGTGGGGAGGTGAGGGCTCTGCTGTATGTACAGGGAGAAACTCAACACCCTTGTTTCAGCTTTTATTATGAGGCTCTTCTGTTCCAGATACTGTATTTTGCTTTTTTTGTCCATGCATTTATTACATTCCTTGGCTGGTCCCACGGGCACTTAAATCACAATAGCTGGGGGCCTCTGGATTAGGGTGCAACAGTAAATCTGCAGATGTACAACCATGCACTAATTTCCAGCTGTGCTACAGATCTTGCTTGCTTGGCTTAGTTTTAGCAGAAAGCCCATGGTTCCTGCTTGCTTTCTAATGGGTTATTCCCTTGGCTGAGCAGGCTGGAGGGAAGGAGGGACTCTGCCTCTAGGTGGATGCAGAAGTGTGTCCATGGCCAGGAAGAGCCAGATACTAAAGGATGCAGATGGTGCATTGGGCAGGGAGATGCTTGGGGGAGTCAGGACTGGTTTGTCTTTTTGGTTTGTATTGTTTAACACTGAGAAACCTGATAAATTATGAGTTAAAATGGCTCCCGTCCTTTAAATTTAAGAGCAAACGAGGGAGTGAGGCCTTTACAGATTGAACACTTAAAATAATATCTTGAGGGGGTTTATTTTTTTAAACTTGGTTTGCCAAAAACTCTTACTAAGACTTTTTGCACTGATCTTGGACAAGAAAACATTGCAAAATACCACATTCTCCTTAGATGATAACATTGTTTCCTGCCCTCCTCTAATACCAGCCTATTGCCTCAATTCCTGAGATTGCTGTACTCAAATGTTTGTGTTCTCCACTGGGCTGGACTTTGACACTTCCTACTGCTTTTGGGGGCCTGGCTGAAGCTGCTCCATGGCTGGAGGCAGCACAGCTCAATGCTTGCTTGCTCCTCTGGACCCAAATCCACGTTCCCAGCTAATAATCCTGACAAGATCCCACCCCTTCACCCCCAGAGAGCCAGCTGGCCTATGTAAATCCAACCAACTGGGTTTGTAATTGCCACGTGGAAGTGGCAAGATGAGTGCCAAAGCTGCATCCCTCAGCTATCCCCAGGAGCATCACTGAGCTCTGGAGTGCAGCTCCTCACAGATAACACAGCACCTTCTGCAGACAGATGGGCTTTGATTTCAGAACACCCTGGTGTGAGACTGGTGGCTCTGCTTGTGTTTGGAGCAGATGTACCTGCCTGGAGTCCTGTATTAGCTGTTACCCCGTCCCCCAAACAGATCCCTGATACCACAATGTTCCTTTTAGACCAGCATGATCCAAAATCCACCAGGCAAGCTGCCGTGGGCTCTGTGGGGAGGGTATTTCACATGAAAACAAAGCTGGCGGCAGACAGAAGGTTGGTGAGCCTCCCTGGGTGTGCTGTGGTGACCCTGTCACCCCTGGTGGCCTGTAGGCATTGTCCCCATGTGGTGCCATGGACCTCAGCCTGCCTTTCCTAGCCCTGTGGGATGCAGTAAACCAACATCTCTCAGCAGAGTGGGCATTGACAGGACCAGAACCTGGCCTGACTACAGCCAGAGGCAGGACCCAAACTGCCCCTCTTCCCTGCTCCTGTGTCCCTGCAGGGCTGGGAGGGTTTTCTCCTCACAGGTTTCTGTCATATGGAGCACATCAGCTCCGTGTGCTGTTCACTGCCTCGGCTGCTCCAGAAATATTTCACAGGGGGAAAGCTCTTGGCCAGGGCGAGCTTGAATTTTCCAGACTCTGTTCCCACTGGGGTTTAATTGTTTGCAACCTTTGCTGTGGTTATTTTCTTTCTCTCCTGAAGCCCAGGCCTCTGTAACTTTAATTAGCTGGCTGTGGATGTAACCTTGATTGGTACATGATGGTTTTGATGGGGAAATGTAAACAATGGAGGTGGTGAGTAGAGATGCTCAGGGATAGTGGCTTTGGTCTGTGGAAAAAAGTTGAGTTAGGGTCTTTTATTCCTCTCTCTCTTTTTCCTGAACCTGGATACCAACTCAAAAGTTCCCACCTCAAAACCCCACACAGCAAAAGAAGAACTTGCAGATCCCACCCCCCATCTCACTTCAAATAAAAACCTTAACTCTCTTTATAACCTGTATTTAAACAAAAATTCTTATAAATACCCCAGAGTATTCCTTGTGACTTGTTACTTTAAAAATGTCAAAATAGGAATTTCAAAGCTTTTTTTTTTCCTGTTCAGTGTTTAACAAAAATATTCCAGTGTGTTTGTTGAATGATGGGTTTAAAATAGGAGATTTCTTTGCATATCTGTTCTTGCTGGCATGTCCCCAGCAGGTTGTGGGGACAGTTCAGTGCGGGGGCTCCCAGTGTGACCCCTGACCTGGACAAAGGCAGGCCAGGTTCCTGTGTCCACTCAGAGATGGTCTCTCCACTGCTCCAGACTCCCTGGAACAACTGAGGGAAGCTCCAGAGCTGCACTGGCCTCCTCCTGTCTCTGTCCCGTGCAGCTGAGCCCATCCCAGCGATGTCACTCGCTCCTGCTGGAGTGTGACAGATGGCTCTCCCCAGGATTTTGCTGCCACTCAGCTGGGATTAGCACCAAATCTCAGAGAGATCTCTGAGAGAGAGTCTCAGAGAATCCCATCTCAGAGAGAGAAGAGCAAAAAACACCAGCATCCTCCCAGCTGGACAGGCAAGGTGCTTCCCACCCAGCCTTGCTCCCTGCATAACCCCTGCCTGTGCCTTCTGATGGGACCAGTGCAGAAGGGATTACAGACATTCCTGTAACTGCTCCAAAATCACAGATGTTCCCAGCAGTGGGAATCTCCCCTACCCTGTGTGGGAGCAACATTCAGCATGAGCTCAGCTCCGTGCTGGTTGTACCTCCAGTCTGTAATTTCCACAAGGAAATGGAGATAATGGCACCTTAGGAGACACCCAAGTATGTTTGGGTCTAAAATGAGAAATATTAGAGGGGTGACGTGCTTTCTAAAATCTAAGGATACATCAATGAAGATGCATTTCACTGGTATTTATACCTACCCCTTTCACCACAGTGGTTTCAGGGTGGTTTAACCATCATAGACCAAAATAATGGTGAGGGTCTGAAATGTCTGTGAAAAGCAATTTTTTGCCATCAGCTACTATATACTATATTTTGGCTGAGGTCAGGAGCCTGTTTTCTGTTGTTGGTCCCTCTCATCTTTTAATCAGAGCCATCCAGTGAAGAAGTACAACATTATGCTTATTTCAGAATAATTGACTGTGATTAAGTAGATGTTGCCTCTCAGTGGAAGGAAACAATCTACATCTGTGTGAGAAGGTCCCCATCCTCCTCTCGAAGAGCCTCCAGCTGAGGTTTGTGTTTCTGTCAGCCCTCACACCAGAACCTGCTCCATCCCTGACGGGGGTCACTGACAGCACTGACAGTTCCAGAGCCAATTCCAGGAGATGCTGCTGCACATGTAGAGAAACCTCTGCTCTAAACCCCCTTCCACACAGAAAGAATGGTCTTTATTTGCCACAAGGAGCTGCTGTGAGAGTGGATTAGTTAATGTTTCAACAATGTTTGGAAGTATTTATAGCATTAAACTAATCTTCATATCACTCAGTAAATAGCTGTTATTTCTTTATGGCAGGCTGCATATATGGGCTGTTATAGTGATGCAGCCAAAGGGGTTTTTGATACTTTTTTCCCATTAGAAATCAGGCAAATTAATTTCTTGGATGCTTTTGAAATTTCTGCAATCAAATCAGGAGGGGAGATAGGATGGAAAATATGAAATGGAATTTCTCGCCCTGTTTCTCAGAGAAATTTGGTGAAGGGGAGCAAAGTGAGGCATCAAGGGGGAGTGGAATTGCTGCAGTCAGGAGGTGCACAGGTTCCAGCTCTGTTCACTGACTTCTCTATTTCAGTCACACCTTGGTAGCCAGAGCCACGAGGGTGAATTTTAGATGCTGCAGCCGATTTCTGCTTCCTGGCAGCGGTGAACTGTTACATCCTCTCCCTGCTCCCAGCTGTGTCTTTCCATCTCCTCCCTGGCACAGCTCCTGGTGCTTGGCTTTGTGCTGGGAAGGTGCACCTTGATAAGCTGCCAGAAGCAGGTTTGCTCTATGTGGGGAGGTGGTTCAGTGAGTTCTGCTGAGCACCAGAGCTGTGGCAAAGAGGAAAAATCGGGGGAACATGAGAGAGGGGACCAGCTCCTTAGAATGGGCACCCTTTAGAATGGTTCACTCTACATCCATCATTTATACTAAGACCAAAGACTTTTGATGTTTATGCACCTTTTCACTTGAAGGGAAAAGCAGTTTTAGGGCAGTGAAAGCTGAAAAAGTGCAAAATAAAAGTCAATGCATTTACTGCCAGTACCTTTGAGACCATTCATGCAGAGAAAAAGCTTCTGGATAAGGCAAAAAGTTTTGCCTTTGGATTTTGACCCTCGCTCCAGGTGAGGTGGAAGAAATGCAGTTCCTTGCAGATCCTTGCAGAGTCAATGATGAAAGTGAGCAGCAAAGGTGTAGTTTTGCTGAGATTGAAATCGACCAAGTGAGGAGCTGGGACGTGGGAAAGAGGAGAGGTGGCTGTGTTTGTGTGGCCCTGCCTGGGCAGTGCTGGTAGGGAGCTGCCTGAGGCTCTGGAGGAGCACAGAGCCCTCGTGGATCAGGGCTCCTTGGCTTTAACTCTGGTTAAATGAGCTCTGTCAGCCTCACGTTCCTTTGGTTTCAGCAGTTTGCCAGCCCTGCTCATGCAGAGGGTGCTGGATGCTGGCAGGGCCATCTGTCAAACTGCCTGAGGAGCTGGGAGCAGAGGGTAAAACCTGGTGGAGCTGGGAGCCTGGAGGAGCAGGAAAAACAAAGAGAAGCTCGATGATGGGGTCAGAGCTGTTTACTTAACTTGAACCATTGGCTTAACACTCCAAGTCCACAGTTCAATAAAAGATTTCCAGGACAATGAAAACCAAAAGATCCAAGAATAACTATCATGCACAAAAGGTGCTATTTCATAGTTAATAATTGTTTCAATTGTTATAATTGTTTAAATTTGCATACACATATACACAGCTCACAGCTGGGAGATCTCTAACCCTCCTGGACTGCCAGAGAGGCTCTACTCTACTCCTTCACCTGCAGGACAAACCTGTGGCTCCCTTGGAACAATCAGACCTTGGAACAATCAGACCCTGTCCTGCCGGCTGTTGTCTGTCCTGTGTGGAGCAGACCCTCTCACCTTGCACAAGGACTGTCACAGGCCACTTCAAGGAGCCAGGGTTGACATCTGCCACAAATGCAGCGCAGGTGGGAACCTGAATGAACACAGATGAGCCTTGACAGAGAAATGAGATGTCACAGGATGTCCCAGGGCTGGCAAAGGTCAGTCTCTCTCTGCTGTGTCCTGCTGTTGTTTGATCCTGTGCCCGGCTGATGAAGAGGAGGGACACAGTGTAAGTTCACTGTGCAGGACATGACAGAGCTCTTGGCTGGCCTGAAATTGGGAGAAACTCCTCTGACACCCAAATGAACCCATGGAATTTGTCAACAAAGCCCCCATCTGCCTTGGAGAGCAGATTAGGAGCATCTGCTGAGAGTCCTAATTATCCCCTTTTCCCTGCCAAATTTTCTGTGGTTGTCAGCTCAACACAGGTTTGTCTTGTAAGGCTTGGAGTCTGTGTGTGCTGATGCTGCTCCGGATGAGAGATGAGGACACAGTTACGTTCTTGTTCTCCACAATGTACATCCCTGTGAATCCAAATCTACTCCAGCTACCGAGATGAAAGGCAGTGGATTCAGGGGACTTTGAGGAGGACCTGTGTTTCTCCCTGGTGCTGAACAGGCTGGAGATGATCAGGCTGTGATTTGGGTTGGGGCTGTTTTGCTTGGCTGTCTGCATCAGCATCGTTGTGTTCAGGTTTAGGTGGCTGTCCCGAGTTTTGGTGGAAAGAAGGCAGGCAAACTGCATTCTGGGGCTCCCTGATCCAAGGTCTGGTTAGGGAACTGTGACCCTGAGAGTGCTGCTCCCTTCTGCCCCAGGAGAAAGAGGCTTTCTCTTTCAATAGTAAGATGCTTGTTCCCTACAGAGGATCAAATAATACAAAATCCCACAATGCAGGTACTGTACTGCTTTTTTTCTCAGGTACAAGCTCTTTTTTCAGGTTTTGTTTTTAATTTTGGTACCTTCTTTCCTCTAAATCCTTCTGAAATATATCAAATATCTCCTTGAATGGCACATTTCTGGGCATGTTTCTTACATTACTTGTGCACAGGATTTTCTTCCAGGCTTTGTGAAGTCCTCTTTGTTAGAATGAAATGCAGAAGAGCCAGATGGTTTGGCCAGAGTCCAGTTACCTAAGAAACATGCACCAGCACCCTATCAGAAGCTATTTCCTCTAAAGATCACGCTCGGCCTGCTTTGTTCTAATAACCAGCTTAAAAGTCAACATTGAGCTGTCAGTACCTATTTTTTCCTCCATAATTAATCTACAAAGTTCAACCTGGAATCAATAAAAATGACCTCATGGCTTTTTTTTTTTCTTTTAATCATTCCTCAAACAATTTTTCCCCACACGACTTCTCCTTCATAGGTGTGACTGAATGATCTTGGGGGTCTTTTCCAGCCTTCATGATTCTATGAATGTTAGATTTTGAATCTCAGTTCATAGTTGAATCAAAATCTGTGGTTTTTCTTCAGCAGAAAATCTAAGGGAACATTTGGCTTGATTCAGTAGACACATTCTTGCTTCAAATAATTTTCATGTTCTTTGTCTTTCAGATTGAATTATTCTACATTTAGAACCAGATTTTATTATCATTTTTTATAATATATTTTCTTAAAGTATAAAGTGAAGGAAAAAGTAAAACAATGTTGGGACATACATCCTTATGTCAGAGGAGGCTGTCAGAGGGACACATTTATGGTCCCGTGTGACAGGCAAAAGTTTATCCCAGAGTCAGTACTCTGCATTTATCCAGAGTCAAGTTTCTTCTGACATGGAGGATATGATTTAGCAACTGCTCAGAATCTTGTTCCAAGCTGAGTGCTCTATTATATTGACTTTTTTGGTAGGGAGATAAGAGCTGAATTTTCTTTCTGAACAAGGCTCTGATTGTGAGCTGCAAAGCTGGGTAGAAATCTGGCCCCGTCGACTTCTGCAGTGTGACCTGGTGGTTGGCAGACCCTTAACTCTCAGGCATCTTTCTCTCTTCAGAGTTTAAATGTGGCCAAGCAGGGTTTTTTTGGTCCCTCTGTGATTGCTCTTGCACAATCTCCTCGTTAAAGCAGCATATCAAAATCAGCGGGTGAAATTGGACGCTTCCTTTGCAGATGGAAAATTTATTGTCCGCTCGTGCCTTTGTGCTGAAGTTTGGATCTGGGGTTTTAAAGCCCCTCCTTCCCCTGCCTATGTGGGAGTTTCCCCTAAAGATGTGGAATGTTTACTGCATACCAAGGGCAAGACATTATGCAGACACGAGGCTCACAACACCTACAATTTCTAAACCACATGTGGCCTGTGTGGATTTCCTTGTGCTGAATTCACATGGAAACACAAACACATGTGGCATTTTTGTTGCTTTTCTAGGAAATCACGGAGCACAGCCCTGCAAAATAATACTTCCTACTGTTGGATCCACTGTGTAATGGGGGGAGGTACTGCTTTTGTGTCCCGGGCTGCTGAAGCCTCATGCCAAGGTCTTGAGTCATTCACCCCCAGGGTCTGGCTTTCCAGGAAGGCAAATCCCAGTTTTAGAACCTACTGGGGACTGAAGAGCGCCGTGGGAAATAATAAAGGAAAGGTCATAGAACGTTATCAGAACTTGGGTTTTCCAATGGGGATCATGCCAGGAAATGTGTGATTAGGAATTGGAGAAACTGTGTTGTGTCAAGACAGCTGGAATAAAGCCAGCAGGATATGAAGTGGCTTCAGCCTGCTCTGAGGAAGGATGAAGCAAGCTGGCAAGGCATGAGGAGAGGGGAGGTTGGGGGAAAAGTGTGAGCAATTATTAGGTGGAATCTTGCTCTGTGTGTTCAATTGCCCTGCACAGCTCTTGGCTCTCGGTCATCACCTGGGGGATGTGAAGGGATGAGGTCCCGCTCTTGACTGCCAGCTGAAGGGATGAGGTCCCACTCTTGACTGCCAGCTGAAGGGATGAGGTCCCATGTTGCCTCATTTCTCTTCACAGAGAAAAGCAAAGCACAACTAAGTATAAAGAAGCAGCAGAGACAAAGGGAAACAATTCTTATCACTACTCCCTGTTCTCCCCTGTAGAATCTAAGTTAGAAATTATTTATCTTCAGTGACCAATCTGGGTCTAGCTGTGTCTAGACTCTAGAGAGAAAGTCACAAATTTGAGTTAGACCAAGAGTTACATAGGTCAGTTAGATGTAAGTATGTAGAATAGCCTCTCTTCAAATATTATTAATGTATTTAAGTATAGATTTAATAAAGAGTGTGTTCAGCATCACAAAACCTTCTAAAGTAGAGTCAGACATCCTTCATCTCCTTCCCATGGGGCTCGCCTATTTTTACTATAGTCCCACTCTTGACTGCCAGGTGAGTGCCAGCCCATGCTGGTGTTCCTCAGAGCTCCCTGATCTGCACTCAGGGTCTCTCAGGTTGGCAGCCAGCAAGGTGGTGCTGCATGGTCCTTGGGGAAGAGGTGTAGATGTGAAGGCCTGGAGTAGAGGACAGGTTGTTGCTGCAGAGAGATGTCCCCCTGTGCTGCCACCATCAGCCTCCTGCCTTTCTGATGAGGGAGATATCTTCTCTTTCCCCCTTGCAATCAATACAGCTGAAAAATACAGCAGTTCTCAGGGAAAGCAAAAGTCCTTTACTTTCCTTGGCACACGTAGCAAGACCAAGAATGCTCAAGTCAGCATCCTACCCCAAGGGTGATGTATCCTCAGTTGTTCTTTGGATGTATTGAGCAAAATACATGTGCACCACCAGCAGCTGCAGGACTCCACCCCAGAGATGGCAGCATTTCAGTGGTGAAATCACACTGGAATGTGCTTTTCATCCAAACATTAACCCCACTTAACCTAAGAAAACCCCAAACAAACCACACCAAGTTTGTCCAATTTGAGAACAATTTACTAGCCTGATTTTCTGTAGCAGAGGGACTTAAGTGTTCTGCTTGTGTCCCTGCTGACCCACCATCACTCTTTGTAAGAGGGCTAGAAAGTTTGGTCATGCTGTGTTCATATTGGTTTGGAGGAAAAGACATGTAAGGAGAAGAGAGAGACAATTTGCTTCCTCTTTCAAAAAATCCACTTCTAAAAGGTTTACTGAAGGCATATACTTTGTGTGATTGACCTTTTGGTCATGCAAACATTTCAGTGTCTTTCATGGCCTGTTCCATGGCCTTTGCAACTTCAGCAGAGTTCTTCTAGTGGGGTTTCCTGTCCCTGGGTGTGCCCTCAAGACCCTTTGCTCAATGTTCACTTCTAAGCTCATATAACTGGCCTGTATTTTTGTGTGCACAAGGAGGGTTCTTCACAAGAGCCCTGGAAACCCTGGCTCCTACTCAAATGTCTTCCTGCTTAGCTCTGCAGAGCTGGTACCTAGAGCAGAAGTGTCACCTGTAGTGACTTCAGTGTGTTAATGGCTTGCACCACAAGACTTTGGTAATGTTTTCATATTGTGACACTGACTGTGAGTAAGAAGCTGGCACATGGTTTGTGATACCCTGAAAAGCTCCTGGCAGGGAACTGCATCCCTCTAAGCTTCTCTGGGGAACAAATGCAATGTGACCAGGTGCAGCTCAGGGCTTGGTCACACAGGATATTGGGGCATAAGTATTTCACTGCTGTAAGGGATATGAGTTACCAGATGGAGTTGCTTCATACTTATATTACCAGGGAAGAATATGGGATATTGCTCCCAGGAAGCTCACCATCCCAAAAGGCTCAGTTTGTTTTAGTCCACATTGTCACCTCTCCCAGGGTTACCTTCTGCACTTGGTCCTGTTGCTACTAAAATCACTGAAAACTGTGAATTTCTGGATCAGCCCATCCCTGGTTTTAAAAAGTAAATGAAAACTGTTTCACTGAGTGCATCAGTTTCTCCACCTGGTTTGACTTGGGCTGCATTTTCCATCGCCTGCAGTGGTGACAAAGGGCTGACACTGCTGGTGGCTTTGGGACACATCAGGACAACTCAAGTCCTTCCCAGTGAATGACTTCAGAAATCATTGTTGTGTCTTTGCTTGCTGTATTTGGACTTTTTTTTTCTGGCACTGCTGCTCTGTAGACATAAGCTGTTCAGCTTGTTGATGAAACTTTTACCCAGAATTTACATCTCATTTTGGAGAGGGCTTGAGCCATAGCTAAGGGACACTGAGCTTCTTGATGTGACCACAAACAGTATCCAAAAAGACACAAGGAATGTTGGTGATGTGCTAAGTCCTCAGTGCTTTCAAAAAAAAAGGAAAACAGTGACACCCTAGTAAGACTATGAAGGAAGAAGCAAAGAAACCTGAAAAGGGGGCTTGAATTGGTGGCATAATTTTTTCCAGTGAGCTGTTAATTTCTTTGCTAACAAACTAGACTTGAGTCATAATCAGGGTACATAGTCTAAGCAAAGCACTGTGGAATTTGGATACTTCAGCACTAGAAAGTCAACATGATATTAAAATGCACCATCTGATTAGGTGACAACTGCAATTTATTCCCAGGGAAATCCATTTAATTAGTTGGAAGGAGTCAGGGTGTTTGATCTTCCAAGAAAAAGACACTTCCAAGGGCTGGTAAATATGAATTCAGAAGAGGGATTTTGTGAGGGGTTCACAATGCATCTGTTCACTGAAACTTGTAAAAAATCATTACAGCATTCAATTCTCTTGTGAGCCTTTGAATGTAATGAGTGCTCATTCCAGCAAGCGCTTCAGGTTCACGTTTCATCTGCAGTCAGCCCATTTTTCCTATCCAGCTCCTTCAGTTGCCAGAGATCTTGGAAAGATGATCCAGAATCAGTTCAGAAGTGCCACAGCTCTGTGGACACCTGCACACCAGCTGCTGTCCACTGTGAGCTGGTGACACCGTGCTCACAGGCTCTGTGCAGTGTGATTTCAAGGAAGGAGGTTCCCTCCTCCTCTAACGATGCTGGTGGGTTTGGGGATCCATTTTCACAGCTGCAGCTGGTGTTTGGAGCCTCTGGAGATGGATGATTTGGCACTTTTTCCAAATTCCCCTCCTTTCTGCTCCTGGCCCAGCTCTCCTCTATGCATGAGGATATGATATCTGTGCCAGAGCATCCAGTGCTAGTTCCACATTGCCAGCTGTGTTCTGCGCTGCCTGGAAACAGGGGGTTCAATCTGCAGCCCAGAGAGTGTATGAGATACCCACGTACACATCCACGTGCAGACATGGCACAAATCCTGATTTTGAGAAGCCTGGGACAACACTTAGGAATATAGGAATACTTAGGAAGGCTTTGTTATTTTTAATCCACCTTTCCTACCCTCCCTTACAGTGCTTTAATGACCATGATACAGGAATATATCTACTCCTTTAATTTGTTTTATCAGAACTTTGATTCCGTATCAGTTTTTTATTTCTTAATTGAGCCTTTGGTATTTGAAGAGGGTAAACTCTCCCACTCCATATTTCATGAACACAGAATAATAGATTTTAGTGTCACTGCATCATAATAAAACCAACCCAACCTCTCCCAGCAGAGTGCATCCACAACCCTGTTACAGCAGAAGTCTCTCATGGGCAGAGGGAGAGATCATTTTGGGGTAAATGGTGCCCACCCAGCCTGTCGGCCACCAAGTGACTTGAGCTGCCCTTCCTTTCCTCCTTTGTATAAATTTCCAGTCCTTCACCCACATCTTCCCTGTGTTAAATATTCCCCTTTGATTTGGAAGTAGCTCTGTGAGCATTTCTAGGAGGAAGGAAGGGACAGCTAATAACAGCATTAAACCTGACCTTCTGTGTGTGCCTGAGTCTGCTTTCCCCAAAGCCGTGCATAAATTAACATTCTGGCAATAAAACTGAGCCTGTTTAATTTTCTGTTTGACTAGAAACATTGAGAAAATGTCATGATATTTGATTTCATCTTTGTCTATTTTTTGCCCCTGCTGAATGAAGCTCATTGGCCTCTGGAGACCCAGGCACACACAGCATGTCTGGGAGCACATAAAGGGGCACTGTCCCCAGGCATGTGCTCCTCAGCCACGCAGGAAGTATTGGCTTTTATGTTTGAAGCCTGGCTGAGGTTCCCTAATGGCTGTTAATCCTCTGGTTTCTCTGACTACATCCTGTGCCAGACCTGCTCCCACCTCAGCAGGCTTGGGGTTTCTGCTTGCTTCACATAAGTGTCCAAAAATGTGTAGGAGGAGGCTCCACACCAGACTGAGTGCGTGAGTGGGGCGGACTGAAAGAGCGGCTACAGCAGCTACATTTTCCTTGCTGAAACACTGAAAAGGGGAGAGTGCTTTTAAGGGATGAGCCACTTTGAAGGGAGAGAAGTTCCAGCCCAAAGGGGCTTTAGGTTAGAGGCAGCAAAGGAAGTTAAGAGCAGTTTTAGGGTGGGCTTAGCAAATCTGCTGCTGGCAGTTGTTGTAGCTCCACTGAAGGCTGTGGGAATTCTTGCCAGATGTAGGCATAGCCTTGAGCATTGTTGATAAAAGGAATGGTTTCCCAGGAAAAAGGATAAGAAACTTAACCTGGAGAGGTGGCTTGACACATTGCTATGGTAATGAATCCTAAAAATAAAAAATTTTGGAGGGCAGTGGACTCTTTGCTCACAGTCATCCTTCCTTTTCCTCAAGGTTTGTGAGGAGTACTCTTCCTCTGAGTCCAGTGGTGCTCCCATGGCTGCAATTCCATGGAAAACCTGTCCCAACGAGGCATTTTTCCTTCTCGATAACTCTGGGACTTTTTCCTGTGAGATTAAATTTCAGCTTTAAAAGTTATTTGAAATCACCTATTTTCTATTACACATTAATTGTGAATCTATTTTTACAATTAGAGAGTGGAAGGCTCTGAGAGATTATTAAGAATTACCAGCTACTGCAAATAACAGCCAGAAACATGAGTGAAATTCTGACATTTTCCATAGCTCTGTGTGCAAAGCTGGTGACAGAATCAACCTGTCAGTTAAAACTTGTCAACCTCAGGAAAAGAATGTGAATTCAAATCAATAATTTTATTTTTTATGGGTTTTAGTTTTGTCTGAATTGAGCCTTGATGAAGTTTCCCCATTGCTGTGCCCGGTGCTGTAGCTTTGGTAACTGAGGGGAAGATTTTACCCTGCCTGTGCATCCAAGTTCACCATTTTCACAGGGATGCTGCCAGCCTCCCTGGCACTGCTTCTCCCCTGTAT
The DNA here is from genome assembly GCA_013399945.1 of Ploceus nigricollis. Lineage (NCBI taxonomy): Eukaryota > Metazoa > Chordata > Aves > Passeriformes > Ploceidae > Ploceus > Ploceus nigricollis. The sequence goes on along the minus strand of VXBC01009145.1, from coordinate 107,666 downwards.
TCTCCATTTTGTGCTGGTTTGGTAAAAGGAAGTTAAGAGCTTGCTGGCTCAAAGGACTTTTGCTTGTGGTGATTTTCATATTGTTTGAGTGGTTGTTCACCCAAGGTTTAAGTTGGGTTTGAAGCCCCCAGGAAGAGGAGGCAAAAGTGACACAAAGCCAACCACGACCAACCCTGATGTATCCATGCTATTGGTGGCAACAGTCTTTAATATGGCACAATATTGGATAATCATAAACAGCTTTTGTTTCATTGGGATATCCCTGTTCCATTAAAATCCCCCTTTGCCACAGAAAATCAATGTTTATACTGAAAAACAGATAGGGACTCAGGTTTGGGTTTTTTTACCGTGATGTTAAATCCCACAAGCATAAAGTTAAGTTTTCCCCTCCACCCTTTGCTACCAGCAGGTCCTAGGGGGGAGTTTGTGAAGGGTCAGCTCTGCTCAGAGTGCTGAGAAGCAGATGGCTCATCTCCATGGGCTGCACACTTGGGGAGTGATGGTGGCTCTGCTGCCTGTGACACCGGGTCCCTTGAGGTTGTTTTGCAACAGTGTTATTAAGAATGTATTTCTGGAAGTGCTGTGTGAAACTGCTAAAAGATTGTAGGTTGGACAAACGGAGGGATCTGAAGCAGCAAAACCCTCGGGCTCTGGTTAGCATCGAGCCTGAGGTGTGCTGTACCAGCCCCTGCTGAAGGGCATGTGGGACATGCAGCACTGGTGAATTGTGAGGGTCTGACGAGCTGCCTAGGGGTGAGAAATCCACTCCATGTTTGGTGGTGCAACATTACAATGTTTGTGTGGTTGGATGGCGTTCAGTGATCATGGAAAGACAGAAAGCAAAGGTAGGAAGGAGCCTCTGCAGATCCATATTTGTGCTGATGGAAGGGACCTTTCACTGCTCAGGATTGATGCTGCTGAGAAGACTGTGGGGTCTGGGACCAAGGCCAGAGGGGGGAAGAGCAGGTTTGTAAATCTGAGTGTTGTGTTTTCTACTGGATATCAACAAGCCTGGACTGGAAGAGCCCAGAGCAGCCAGTGGGAGGGAGCAGTGGCAGGGAAAGCCTTGCCTGGCATGACATTCCTGAGGCTCCACTGTGGTCTTGCTGTCCCTTGGTGAGCAGCATGCCAAGGACTCAACCTTGTGACAAGGGGGTCACAGCTGCCCCTTCCCCAGACCCAGCTGCCTGCCAGGCTCACAAATGCTGCTGACGTGGCAGAGGGAAGGGCAAAGGGAGGAGGAGGAGGAGCTGGTGGGAGCTCCTGCAGAGGGCTGGACCAACCAGCACTAGCAGGATAATGCGGCTGTGATGGCTTGCCACGGTGCCTGGGTAGTTCTCAGCCCTGTGGAGATGTGATGCACACCCAGAGCTGCTGCAGGGATGCACACAAACAGCAGGGGTGTAATGGGCAGTGCCCAGGCTGGGCCAGGCAAGGGCCCCTTGTTGCTGTGACTGAATGGAGCCTCATGGATGACAATTCACAAACCCTGAGTTATTTACTGCACAGAACCTGCCCCAAGCAGTAAATCTTATTTTCATTTACCTGAAGTTAATTTCTTTTTAGAAACAATAGCGTTGCCTGTGAGCCTTTTGGAAGATGTATCAGTTTGTGAACTCGTGACTAATGGATGTCTTGGATGGGTGCCAGTACATCAGGAAATCGGTTGTACCCGTTCTGGCCAAGCTTGGAAAAACAGCCAGTGTTTACTAATGTATCCAAAGGCAAGGAGAAAGATGAAGCAGGAAGAAAATACCCCCTCCCACTCTGGTGTGGGCTACGTGATTGATCCACAGAGGTGCTGTGCAGGAGCGTGGAGGGGCTGTTGTGGGAAGCAGGATGCTCCCAGCAGGGTGCAGTGGGTTGGGAAAGCAAATTGGGCAAATCTCTGTGGCACCTCAGTGCCACAAGTGAGGAAGGGGTTAGAGACTTCAGGATAAGGACTCAGAAGTGTGTTGTGTGTGTCTCAGTTGGATCTATAGAAAAATATCTTCCTTGACTACCACATTGCTCCTGGTAAAGTTAAGGACTGCAGTAGGAAAGGACAGTGATTTCTATATGTAAATAATTTTCATAATCTCAAAACTGGATCTATCAGGAGATTAAAAAATGTAAAGGCCTGGTTCTTCCATCTTTTAGACTAGTAAATTGCCATGAAATAAAAACAAAGCTGTTGTCTGTACCTGTGATGCTTACAGGTAGCACACAAATAACTTTCTTTAAACTCCAATCTCTGAAATAATACACTTTGCAAGATCTGTTTCATTCTGTATTGAAATACAATTTGTTGCAAGCACGGCTGCTTTGCTTTATGGAGCTAAATGGACTGAGTGTTTCTGTCTGCCTGATGCACTCCTCAGGCATAACTGAATCTTCTGACAATGTCAGAGGGAGGTAAGAGGGGAAAGGCAAACCACTTGCATTCTGTACCCCTGTGGATAAAGCAGGACATGGTGAACCCATTTTGTTCTCAACAGGAGTGCAGACTTAAAGCAGATTGCCTGGTGTGGGGCTGGTTGGGGGGGGGTTGGGGGCTTTTCTCTCTCTTTTTTTTTTTNTTTTTTTTTTTTTTTTTTTTTTTTTGGTAGAAGAAAACTGTCTTCAGTAGTTTGCTGCTCAGGTTTTTATAGTTTATAGTCTTGTGTACCATCATCTTTTCAGTAGTTGCACTGAAACCTCTCTGTTTCAAGTAACCAAGTGTGAATTACAACACAGAAGCACAAGAATAGACCCTGTATCTAGAAGAATACAATTTTTGATACACCATGAACAGCAAAGTAGACTTTCATCAGTGGAGTTCCTTGTAATTCAACTATTTATGGTCCAGGTACAGATCTAAGTGGATCAGAAACCAAATTAGGTAGAAGTTAAGGGTTTAAACAGAGATACCAAGGCCATAGTGAGCATGAAATATGAACTGTGTTCTCCAACACTACCTAGAAATCCTGCTAGTTTGGGCTGTTGTGCAGTGTGTGTGTGTGATGTCCTGTATGGTGGAATTTCTTATCTAGCTTGGCTGAACAGACAAACCTGACCAAGTGTCACTGTTCAAATTTATACAGCCTCTCCTCTGTCCTGGGAGAAATAAATCAGGCCCTAAGGAATGGCTGAGCCTGAGCCTGTGCATCCTGTTGGGCCCTACCACCTTGGAGTCACAGCCTGGAGCTCTGCTCAGCCTCCCTGCTCTGCCCTGTCCGAGGGATTTCTGTCTGTCAGACACTACAAATGCATTTCCCCTCACCAACCATTTCTGAGAATTCACTGGTTGTTAGAGGGGATTTCACCCCTTTCTGTGTGGTTTTGCAGTCATTGTTTGAAAGGAGCCCAGCCCTGACTCATGCAGGATTTCTTCAGAGTGTTTGTGTCCCAGCGACCTGGCAGGCATGCAGGTGCTGTTCCCAGGGATGGTGCAATGAATGTCCTTCCATGCTCCTGCTGTTGTGTGTATAAAGTTGTGTCCTGAGGCCACAAACTCACTGGGACCCACCTCACTGCAGGCACTGTCCCAGCAAGTGGTAAATTAGTGGGCTTTTTCCCAGAAGTGATTATAACAAGGAAGGAATAAAAAGGGGTGAATGTGTCATTTTCCCATTACAGATGGCAAAAGGAGGAGAATGCCTCTCTTGTTACAGATGTGCTCGTCTGTCTTAGTGGAAATAATTCTTATACTGATGGTGTGGGTTGTACCAGTGTTTGTGCCACTTCAGCTTGGTCTCCTTCCAGGGCAAGAAAGGTACAGCAGCAGAGACAGCCTGAACACAGCACAGGCAGGGGAGGCTGTGCTGAGTGAGGTGCACCTCTATTGGACAAGTGCACTTTTTCATCTGAAAGGAAGACACAAAATGTCTTTCTCAACCCACACAGAAAGGTGTCCTAAACCTTCCTTCCTTTCCTGCCAGCTGATGGATTTCACTGGGCTCAGTTTTTACACCAAAGCAAATTAAAGCTAAAGAAAACACAACAGCAGGGAAAAGTCCCATCATCTCACAGCACGTCTTCCCTGCAGAGAGATATTTTTGACAATTCCGTTTCTTTTTTTCCTAATTAGAAGTAATGATGTGTTTTTTGGGTCAAGAAGACCTCCTTTGCTGTGAAATATTAGGCTGATTTTGACAGCATGGCTAAAAATAGGCATGTACACACACATGTGCCTGCTTGCACATGCACCAGCAGGAATAAACACAGAGTGCTCTTTGCCTAATTACAAACATGCTTTCCTCTGGGGGTGGGGGAGTGCCTTTGCCTCCAGTTAGTTGTTTTTCAAGTAAACAGAGAGAAGGAGTTTTCTGAAGAACAGATGGGCTGGAATGAGGAATAGAAATATTTTCAGTCAAAGAGGGGCTGCATGATGTAATAAGCCACAGGAACAAAGTTCAGTTATTTTATGCTCTCATCCAGACCTCAGAGTGAAAATGCCTCTGTTGTTAATTTCAGATTCATCTACTTTTGAAGGCTGGCTCTGGCTTTAAATGCTATTATAATATACACGGAGCTAAACTGGGCAAACAGCAATTGAGCAATGGTGGAAGAATATATTTGTCAGCACTGGAAGTGTTTGGGTAGTGTTTGCACTGCAGATGATAGGCCAGAGATGCATTTGGTCACTCTGGAGGCAAAAGGGTGTACCTTGAATAACCTTAATAGGAGCCCTCAACATTTGCCTCTGCCTGAGTGAAGTGAGGTTGGCTTTTGAGGCTGCCATTTGAGGGTTCAGTAGCTGCTCATAAATACTTTGGCAAGGCTGGCTGGTTTTTATGCTGGGACTAAATCTCTCCTGCTCCACTTCCATGATTAGCTCCTCCTGTGAGGGCTCATGGGTGCACCTTGGGCTGTTGGGCCCAGGGAGACACAAAGACAGAGCTGATGCCTGTTCTGCAGCTGCTGTGATCATGTTGGCAATCACTGTAACCTTTGAGAAAACTGCTAATGGAGCACTGTTATCCTGAGTCCTGGACTCTGCCATGAGGCAGGAAGGAGTCTTGTGCAGGGCCAAGACAGGAGAAAGAGCAGGAGAGCCCGATGGGGACCTTGCTCAGGAGCTTGGTGCAATTCAGTACCTCCAGTGAGGGAGAATGACTACGAAAGTTAAAATTCCAGTCATTGAAGCCATTGGTGATGATCTCTTTGCAACAAGCTGGCCAGACAGCAGCTGCTGGGGGAACCTAAGTGGGTTTCACCTTTTGGCTCAGAGTCACAGAGCTGGGATGTAGCTCTGTGAAGTGCTGCTGTCCCAGAGCTGGCTCAGAGGAAAGCAGCAGTGGAGTTGCAACGGAAAGATGCTGCAGGAAGTGCAGAAACTCTTGCAGTTGGTCCAAGCACTGAGGTTTTGCCAGCCCCTGATGAGTGCAGAGAAAGATGGGGAAAGCATGTGCAACAATCAACCAGTGGCTCTGACAAGCTGATGGAGAAAATTCGGGTAAGAAGTGGTGCAAAGAATGGTAGGGAAGACTGTGTATGAAATGAGGAATTTGGGGATGGTCACATACCCGTGGAAATGTTCTCCCTGCCTCTACAAAGCTTCTTTTCAGGACTCAATTAGCTTCTATGTCAGATGGGATAAAATTCTTGCTGTTTGTTTCAGTATTGATGAAATTGGTCCCAGTTGTTTGCGCAGCACTGTGCTCCAGTCCCGGTTACATTTGGTTAACTCCCTTCAGAGACAAGAGCGATGCCCATGAATCAAGCAGAACAATTTAGTCACTAAGAGAAGCCTAATGGATGGTTTGGACAGACTCCAAAAGGGCAGCTCTCCCTGTCTGAGAAGCCTGAAATGTTTCAGCACTTGAGAACAAAATCCAGAGCTGGGCACGGCTGAGAGCCGCACACAAAACTGACAAACCGAGATTGCCTTTTCCTCTCTCTGCTTCCTCAGTCTCAGACAGACTTGGCTTCTACAAGGGAATTTAAATCCTGCCCAAATGCCATTGCCCCAGATTCACGGGTTTACCTTCTAAAGCTCAAGGGTTGAGGTCCAGAAAGCTTCTGAGAAGTATTGTGATACCTATAGTGTGTCCCAGGTCCCTACATGGCTTTAATTAGTGTTTGTTTGAATTAACATGACCTAAAATCTGAAATGAATGTGACATCTGAAAAAAATCAGAATGCAGGACATTTTGAGACAGCTGAAGGGAAGTTTTGATTGATACAGGGTGGTTTTAGCTGTGATGGTGTGATGGCAAAAAAAAAAAAAAACAAATCCCAGTAAAGATTAGCCTGAAAATTTACTTTTGAGGGGTTTAGGGTATGTTGGGTTGACCCCATACAGCAGCTGACCTGGCCACTTGCTCAGTCCTTCCCCTAGGGAGAGATGGGGGAGCCTTGGAAGAATGAAAGTCATAAAACCTCCTGAGTTTTATGGGCAAAGATAAAGACACTTTAATAAGTAAAGGAGCACAAAGGCAGGAGGGAAGTAAGTGTTGCAGAGATGGTCATCCACCACCATCCATGACTGATGCCCAGACAGTCTCTGAGCAGCAGCTACCTTGGAAAGATTGACCCTCCCTTTGGTCCCACCTGCATCCCCTCACATCTCCCCTCCACTCCCTGCCTGAGAAGCAGGGAAGGTCTTTATGCTCTGCAGGAGCCAGAACTCTGGTGTGTTATCAACACTGATAAAGTCACAGATCTAAAACCCAGCACCATTCGGGCTGCTGGGATGAAAATTAGCTCAATCCCAGCTGTATCCCATGCCCTGGGGTTTGGAAGGGAGAGGACTTTGTCAGGCTCGTGTCTTTTGTCATCATCAGGAGCTGGGAGAAGAATCAAGAGGCTGCACAATGCTTCCCAGAAGGGCAGTAGGAAGCCACCATTAGCTGCAGTCCTGGAAAAAAAGCCAGTTTTGGCAGTTGCAGCAGGGATTTGGTTTGGTGGTAGTCACCCATGATAGGTGGCACAAAACAGGAGACAGAAAAGCAATGCATTATTTCCCAAGAGGATGGAGCCTGCCTGGGCCATGGCAGCAGCATTCAGCTCCCTTTGCACTGCTCCTGGGCCCAGAGAGAACAACACCTTGTAAGGGAAGGTAACCTGGTGGTGTTCAGGAAACTGCCAGTGGTTATTTCCTGTGGAGCCCAGGTTTCATCAGGGAGGGTTCACTGAGGAAATGTCAATTCAAGAGGCTGTTTGTGGCCATGTTTGGGACCGTGCTGTCCCTTTCTAGCTTGAGTTTGTCTGGATGCACAGTATGTGGGAGCTTTGGACAGCCAGGCAATGTGGGGATGGGGCTCCTTCATGTGGGGCTGTTAGGAGAGGTCATACTCTGAGTGATGAGAAAGTTTGAAAATTTGTTTGGCCAAAGGTCAGAAAGTTTCTTCTGTGTCTACTCTGTGCCACAGCCATCAGTCTGTGAGTTAGTGCTGACTGCTAGGGGTGTATCTCATCTCAGAAATTGTCAGAATTGGGTGCTAATGGTCATTTATTCTTGCACAGTTTTGTTAGAAAAATGCCAAATGGGTACAAAGTGCTTCCAGACCAGTACATAGCAGTGATAGTTGTGTGACAATGCAGTAGGACAACGTGCTCAAGTGGAGAAATCTTCATCCAGACATTGTAAGGGCTCCTTAGAAGCCAAGGTGTGTCTGCTGCTCCATCCTTTGGCTACTGACAGAAGACACCTCGTGCTAAGTGCAAATTCCATGGAAGGAGACAGCACCAGCAGAAGTGCACACAAAGAGAAAATACAGGAGAAAGGCAGGTGTGTGGTATGAAGCCTTGAGTAGCTGCCAGAAAGCTGATCTATGTATTTAATCATGCAGAGGAGTCCCAGAGCCTGTGTGGTTCAGGGAGGGTCCCCCGAGATGGAAGCATTACTGTGCCATAAGTAATATTCCTGTTTACTCCCACTGATGCTTTATGTAACAATCCTCCTCTGCCTGTGACTGCCTGTCAGAGCTGAAGTAACTTTCCTTTTGATGGATGTCTTCATGCTGGAGGGGAATTGTGGGGATTTCAGTATGAAATGGGCACCAGCAGGAACAGTGACCCTGTCTGTGCTGTCTTCCAGAGGAGCATGGGGGCTTGAAGGTAGATGATGAAGATCCAGCCACTGAGCACTGCATTTATTTTTCCTGGATGTTTCTGTACCTGAAGCAGAAGTACGAGAGCAAGAATCTTTTCCTCTGGGAGAGTCTGTGATCAGTCAGATGCTTCCAGGGTTTTTGCATTAAAATACAAAGTAGAACTCCTACAATAATAATCTTGGCTGCTTTCTTTACATGGTGTTTTCTGACTTCTTTGCTGTGTTGTATTTCCATTGAGTTGTAGAAGGCAAGGCTGTCTGTGGTAGGGAGACGATGCAGAGTCAAATGTCCAAGTGTGTCCTTTGTGTTGAAGAACTGATGATTATACTGCAGCCACCCCACTCTACACCTCAAATTAGCCACTCATATAGCAGCAGCAAATGGAGGGATATTTAAGTTGCATTGAATCATTAAGAAATAAACCCCCTTTCAGTCCCTACCTGCAGCTAATTCTGTATATTTTTCCCTTTTTGTGAGACGTGGAAGGGGCAGCACAGTTAGAGAAGCGCTGTGGTTCAGTGGTCCAGGGGAAGTGCCTTGTTGTGGGACAGAACTTGAAAATCGCAGCAGCATCTTAATTCAAGGTGTCAGGACCTAACATCCTGTCAGGAAAGCTGTTTTGAGGATGCAGCAAACTCATCTTCCAGAACTTGCAGAGTTCATGGCTCAGCTTGCATTTAATGAACAGCAAAGTTTGTGGTCAACACTGTAGGCTCTGAATCTTTTCAAATCTTCTACCTTGTTCTGAGACTTACCAGGACAAAACTCACCCTGAATAATTTTGAGCCACCTCCCTTGACTGCTCAGTAGAGGAGAAGAAACAGCAGCTAAAACCTGACCTTGTTTAGAAGAACTCTAATTATTTATGTCCTTTTTGTGGACGGCTGCTGCCAACAGCTTTTGCTCACTTTGCGGTTGTGGGTCGCGGTGCCTGCTGCTGCTGTGTGCTCAGCTGCACTAATACCACATGCCATATTCCATGAATATATTCCCTTGATCAGAAATCAGAATTTATTTCAGCTGTGTTTATTTCTCTCTTCATCTGCACTGTCTCCATCCATCCACCAACCCCCCACTAAGACCTATTACTGGCTTTTTCTTCAGACCAACACGGTCTGAAAATGCAGTTGCTTTTCATTTCATGCATGTGAGCAGACCTCTGAAAGTCTTCACTGTTTTCACACCCCTTCCTCATGTCTTCCCACTAAGCTGTTTTGAGATGTGTCAAGGGATAATCCTGAGTTGCGTTCATCTGTTCCAGAAAATGTGAGGTCTTGGCTATACTATGAACACCTGCCCAAAATAGGACACTGAAGGCTGTAACACCCACCAAATGCTGCCTCATCTGGATGTAGATGTGCTTTGTACTGCCAGAACATAAAGAAAAAATACACTTTTGTGCAGACACAGACATAAAGCACAACACAAGCCATTTTTGTTAAAACAAAAGGAAAGGGGGGTGGTGTTGTAGGGGTGTGGCTGTATCCACAGATGGGATTGTTTCCAGCACACCTCCATCAGTGAAGGATCACACCTCTCCACGTCCCTGCCTCACAGAGCTCTCCTGGCAGAAATGCACTGATGTACGTCACCAGCTGTTGCCTGATTTTGCTCTTTAAAAGGACTCTGCTGATGGGAAACAGAGAGCGAGAGACCTGCTGTGAATTCCTCTGCTTCACCCACAGAATAGCTCCTGTGGGAGAGCAGAGACTAATAAATGGGCTGTGAGTTTGAGATAAGGGTCCCCTGACAAAAATCCACATCGGCTGCAATGGTGTGAATCCAGGCTGCTCTTGTATCTCTGGTATTGCCTTAGTTACATGAGTCTCCTTAAAGCTGGAGCACAGCCATGCATGTTTGGTCCTCCTTGGGAGAACAGAGACGTTGTGGGGTCCCAGCTCTCTGGGTCAGTCCTAAAACTCATCCTTGCTTCAAGGCTGCATTGGCTGTTTCGGGCTTGCTGGTGGTCACCTGGCTTTCTTGAATTTAGAAAAATCAAAAGAATCACCTGCAAAATCACCCAGTGACACAGTTTCCTGTTGAAAAGGCACCTGGGCTCAAGCTTGTTTTGGGTATGCATTAATTTCAAATGTATCCTTGTAATGTGTTTATGGTCCTGCTGAGATAATCCTACACCACGTGTAGGATAAGGCCCACTCCTGCCCGGGCAGCTCAGAGCCGGGAGCGACGCTCAGTGAATCGTTGATGTAGAATTGAAACTATCAGCAAAATAGTTCTGTTTTTCAACTCTCTTCACCACAGTAAAGTTCCTCTTGTCCACTCCCACCTGTGACAGGGCTGTTTTCTTTACAGTGCATGGGCTGGGAGGTGCTGTCCACGCTGTCTTCAAAGGAGACATTTTCCTGCTGGCATCTCCCAGGTTCAGCCCCTGAGCACCAGAATTCTGAAGCCATTGGTTCCCAAGTGTGTCTTCTCATTATCCACACCAATATATAAACCTTTTCTTTGATCCTGACAGCATCCTGATGCCAGAGAAGTTTTTCTGCAGCTGTTTCTGTGGGTAGACAATGCACCTTGTGCAAAGTAATTTTACTCATCTTCTTTGACATGCCAAAACTTTCACCAAAATCTCCTATTCTTGCACTTAAGGTCTGGTCAAATGCTGTGTAGGCTCAGTTTATTCAAGTTGTATTTTGTGTTTCATTGCACAAGTTTTGTATTCAATTAACCACAGTTTCAATGCCTACAAAATTCCCAATATGCAAATGTCCTATATTTGGCAAAACTGGACTGGAAATCTCATTAGATCAGGCTTTTATGTTCTGTCCCTGACTTCCCTTCCAAATAAACTGTCTTCAAAACACTTCATAGTAATTCTCTTGGGCTTTTTTTTGATTTTCTATTCTTGCCTTTCCTCAGAACAGAAAAAAAAAAAAAGAGGACAAATATGCTGAAAAATGACAAATGCTAAACTAATTTGCATATGTGATTTTTTTTCCAACCTTCTGCAGAGGTTTGCTTCAGATCAAAGTTCAGGTCATTTCCCAGTGCCTGAGGTTTTTTATTTTCCATGGTTACAGCACAGAGGATGATGGAACTAATATGAAGTGATGCCAGTGCCTGTTTGGACAATACTTGGATCAGTAAAAATGTGCTCAGTGTTTTCCAAGTATAAAAAGCCAAAAGAAACCACTTTGAGGTACCATGTGATGTTGTTTGCTTTGACCCAGGATAGCTAAAATGAAAGGTCTCTCTGAACAGAGGGTGTTCAAAACCATCCCACCTTTTTGCGTGTGTGTGTGAGGAAGGAAATGTGATGTTTACAGGGGCACGCTGGGCTTCAGCTCCTCTGTTTGCCTCTGTGTGTCTGTGTGTCCAGACAGAATTTCCCCAGTGAAATGGCTTTGATTGCTCTAGTCCAGCTTTTAAAGGTGGGCAAATAGAGAGCTCTTCTCCCAAATTACACAAATTGAACCTTTTGTTGGAAATGTCAGTAAGCAGGGCAGGGGCTGGGAGGCTCTTTCCAGACAAGCTCACTCCTCCAATGGCTCAGAACAGGTTAGTTTGGAGGGGGCCTGTCAGAACCCTGTGAGATGCTGCTACAGCCAAGTTTTCAATCACAGTGTACAAATTTTGAATATAAAAATGAAATGGGGCTGCTGTTATTCTAATTTTCATGGGAAAGTTCTTGCATGGAAGATTCCTCTGCAGTTTGGGACAGTTTGAGGCTGGATCACAGGTACCAGTAGCAATGAGCAGTGCTCAGCTGGAACCTCAGAGCTGCTATGCACTTTATCTTACCTAAAATCAGGGATAAATCTACCTTTTTTTCCTACCTGCTTTCCTTGGGACAGTGCTGTGAGATCTGCCAGGAATCAGCACTTTGTGTAAATACCAAGCTGATGTGCTGGGGAGCTGTGAGCTGCTGGACAGTCACAGGAGATGAGAGTCTCTTGCTCACCCTCTGTGCAGCCTGAGAGGTGAGTCTCAAGTGTGAGCACAGCTTTCACCATCAGTGGGTGAGACAGGCTCTGCTCTTGCTGCACAGGCTGGCTGCCCCCACCAGCTGCCACCAGAGCCTCTCTTGGCTCTGGGTTAATACATCTGCACTTTGCTGTATTGTGCAGACACCCACAAATTGCAGGTGGGTGCCTGTGTACAGAGGAATATCCCTACCTGTCCAGATTGTCCACATCCCAGCCTAAGGTGACAGATTATTCTTCCAGTTTAACAATTTCGTCAGCCGTCCCTTGCCCAGCCAGAGGAGGAGCATCTGTCCTTGTCACTGCAATCCTGGAAGGGATTGCTGACCCTCTCCCAGCCCTGAGCCTGGGTCCAGCCTGGCCTTGGCTGAGCAGCCTGTTTCTCTCATGAAGAGGGGCAGCAGGCACTGGGGACAATGCCTGAACTCTTTGGTCATTTCCAGGTGCAAACGCCTCAGGGGTTCTGTGCTCAGGGGTTCTCTCCAATACCTGTTCCTCAAGTTTGAAATTATCCCAGCTCTGGCTTGATGCAAGGGAAGGTGTCTGATCTAATGCTGCTCCTGCTGTTGGGATTAACCTGTCCTTGGTGTGCTGGGACTCACATCTGGTGACACTCGCCCCGTTTAATCCAGGGGATGTTACCCCTGCCGTGGGCGTGCTCTGCCCACCTTGGCACTGTCTCTCCCCTTGCATCCCCTCGTGACTGAATGAAATAGGGAACATTTAAATGCAGGAGGAACATGGCTGTGGAATGGTGGGTCACAGTGGTGGGACCAGCTTTTTGTTCAGGAGCCATTAATTATCAATTAGTGGCTCAGTGGCCCAAACTCAAGGCTTTGCTGTCTGGTTTAGTTCATTCCAAATTGCTCAAATATTTTAGTATGCACTGGAAAGATAGGCCATTAGCATGTTATTTTACATTCTTTTCTTTTCTTTTCTTTTCTTTTTTTTTTTTTTTTAGCTTGCAGACATTGTTTTAGACCTGGAGGGTACTTTTTTGTGATTGCTGCTTGTGATGCAGAGAATGGTCCTCAGGTTAATGGCTAAATCCAAACAGTGTCCTCTGCTGTCTGTGCACCAGGGTGTACTTAAGTGCTCGTCTCTTTATTTTACAACCACAATTTTTTCTAAACTTAGCAGAGCATACACTTTGTCAGGAACTGTCCCCATGCCAAGTTTCAGGTTTCAAAGTATTGCCATTTTTGAGCTATTCCCTGCTTCTTTCCTTCTGTGTGTCTCCCTCGCATTGCACACAAAACTTTCTTTTTAATGTAGAAAATTATATTTTTTCCACCCATTTGTAACTTGAAACATCTGAAGAGGTTTTGCTCCAAGTTTATATTTAAAAGAAATAATGAAAGCCAATGCTGGCAGAGAAAGCAGTGTGAAAAGTTACAGCTCAGAAAATTCAAGAACATTATGGGTATTTGCAGGGGAGGAGGAAAATGGAAGTCCTTGCAGCCTGTCTTAACAGGAGTCATGTGTGATGTTCAATAGGATTAAAGCTGCTGTAGCACAGAGCAGTACTCCTGTTTGGGCAGCCTAATGTGCTTTATAAAGTGATGGGAATTACTTGCTGGCAGTCCAGCCAGTTGTTGTGATCCAGCATCTTCAAAAGTACTGTGATGGCTGAGCACTTATATGTTTGAAGATCTGTCTGGGAGGGCTGTGCTGTGAGTTTCTGGCCCATGAACAGTTACAAACATCTGGGCTTTCCTTGTGCTAACATCATCAAGTCAGAAGCCTTTTGGACAACTCCATCTGGCCTGGCAGAATCTTCCACTGCTCCCTGACACCATGGGGTCTATTTACTGACTGTCCACCTGGAGAAAACTGGGGCCATTTAGGCTGGGTCTAGGTTGTCTAGAGACTGGTAGGCTCAATTTAAATGTTTCAACAGGACTACTCTTAAAATATGTCTAGACATAGGATCATTTTTCTTATGTCTTTGTTTTAGTCATGGCATGGCCTTAGGTTTTGGTGTGGCTGCTGGTCAAGGCATCAAGCTAGACTTTGATTTTTGTCAGAAAGTGAAGCTTTTCCTCTTCAACATCCCATGAGCCAGATGCTACCATCTGCTGCAGATTCTCCTCCCCTCCTGCCCTGTCCTCTGAAGCCCCCCAGCAGCTGTTTTATGAATAATGACATACCTGGGTTTCCAACTGCGCACATCTTTTGTGGCTCTCGCTGGTCTCCAGCAAAAAGTTGGTCTTTCAGGCAGCACACCGTTCGCTACATGGATGAAAGTATGACATTTGTAAGACACGACTAGGAAGCAAGTTTTGGGCTAGGACATACAACATCTGCTTGTTCTTTATGTAACAGGAAGGGTTTTTGACTGTAATCTGTAAAGCCAGGGCCAGGGTGACAGCTTGGCTCCACAGCAGAACCCAGCACCTCACAGATATGATGCTCCTGCGTGCCCCTTGTGTGATTGACTCTGGAGATGTCAAGCTTCTCAAATTATATTCTTTAGTGCTCTTAGGGCCTGTGAATCCAGAGTTATGGATTCGTTTTCATGCACAAGGATTTGAGGTGCTGAGCAGTTAATCCTGGCTCTAATGACAACTACAATGAGATGTGGCTCTGAATCAAAGCCACAAGTTGGCCAGTTTCCTCTTCAGGGACATCCTTGCCTTACTAGTTCCAAATATTATGTCTGGCTTGAAACTTTGTGATCAGGCAAATTAAATTCCTAGGTCTGAACAGTGCAGGAATTTGTAAAAATCTAGAACTAGAGTAGAATCTAAAATGGCCTGGTTGCAACTTACCTTTGTGTTTAAACAAAGCTTCAGCTGGAAAAGAGGTAGACCTTCTGGGACCAAATTGTAGGTTCAAGGCCCTGAAAGGGATGATTCAACATTTCATCTTTAGGTCTGGCAGGATTTGTTTGGGTGCAACCCATCTATTATGCATGAGCATGAAAGATCCTGTGTACTTTCCATAAAAATCTTCTTCCACTTGGGACTGTTTCAGGCTTTTGGCCATTGAAGCATTTGTAAATTAAAAACAATCTGCTGATTTTCTTTAAACCAGCCTTGTTTGGTGTGTTACTCAGTTTTGTACTGCTTTGAGTTGTGTGTGGGCACTGTGTTTAGAGAAAAAAAATAAGAATCCAAGGATATTATTGTTATCACTGAAGATGAATTCCTAGAAGCGGTGCCATGGCGTAGTAAATGCCGTGTAAACCCAGAGTAACAAAATGTTCTTTCATCCGCCACCTACCACAACACAAACCTGCACTTTCAGGTGTGAAGGCAGTCGTGTACCCTACACAGCGTGCAGTTTCTGTGGCAGGCTGATGGAACGCTGCACCTTGTTATTCCCAGCCTGGCATCTTTAGGACACGCTGGGTTACACACAGGAGGTGTCTTTGTGGCTTGGTGTCCGTAAATGGCCTCGTTTGCTTTGGCCTGGCTGCCGGTTGACATCTGCTCCTTGCTAATTAGCCGAGATTAAAAGGTGATCACCCAGCTACTTATCTTTGCAGCCCAGGGAGTGGTGCCAGGCGGGGTGTGTTTGACATGCCAGGAAGCCAGGAGCCTTTCATCCCACACCAGTCACCCTGGGTCACCGTGCCCACCACACAGCTCTATTTCTACTCGTTAAATAGACTTAATAAATAAATAGCACCTTCTAAACGTGTAGGCGGCTCGTCTAGCGCAGCGCTGGCCCTTCCCAACGCGCTCTGAAGCCAAACCAAGTGTTGAGCGTGGCCAGGATTTATCATTAGAGCCGCACGGGCTAGAAAGCGTGTTTGTGGCCGGCATGCCAGCTTGCCTGAATAGCCCACAGTGTAATTTCCCTCTTTCCTTGGTGGGAGGAGCTGCCAAAAATAGCAAGCCAAGAATTTGTCCATGTTATTTCTGGGATTGCACCAGGAATTGACATCAGGAGGAGAGGAGAGAAAAAGCGAGCAGTGTGACAAGTTTAGGGTCCATGGCTGTTTGGGTTTTCGTGCTGCTGTGGGGCCACTGGAAGGGTCTGGTGGCCACATCCTGCGTGTGCCCACTCCCACATGTGAGACTCTCCCCAAGCCCTGGTGGTTTGAACGAGGTTACTCGAGTCTGCTTTCTCTTGGGGCAACCCTACTGGGCCCAAGGCATGGGCCTGAGCCAGGGCTCAGTTTTGTGCTCCCAAGGAGCAGCCATGGCCCCCCGTGGCCGCGGGACTGTGGAAGGAGTGCAGTGTTAGCTCCTGTGCCTGAGAAAAGGCATGAATGAGCCCCAGCTGAATCAGCCTTCACAAAAGCCTATGAATCAAGCTGTGACTTTTCTGTGGAAAGGGCTGTTTGTGTGACAGGAGACATCACTGCCCTGGACAGCTGGGTGGGATTCCAGGGCGGGGATGGAGACACTGCACACGCCTCTGGCACTGCTGCTGTGGCCACACCTGGGCATCCCTTGGCCATGGGGTTATTTCTGAGACCAGCAGAAAACTTTAGCTTATTGCTAAGCAGCGAAAAGGAGATTGAAGGTAATGCTATGCTGGTCCTACCTTGTATTTCCTGTGCTATCTGTCCCTTCTTTTCTCCTCTCTTCCTTGCTTTCAGCATGTACCCATTGGAAGAAACATCAGTTAGCATCATATTCTGTGGCCACAGCAGCTCCCCTGGCAGCAGGGCAGTGGCTCTGCACCAGCCCTGGCATGTGCCACCACCTGCTCAGGGAAAGGGTTGGGGATGTGTAGAAAGCTGAGGTTACCCAGGGCTGGGTGACAGGACATGGGAAAAGCTGTGTGTTCTTGTTGGAGAGGGAAGTGAAAGATGCTCATGGCAAGAAGGGAGGAACTCAAGCAGTGGTGTTGACAGTGTAGAAACGTGTTCTGCAAATGAGAGTGGTAAATCAAGCTTCGTTAGTGTTGCTGCTGAAATCACCACTTTGTCAGCCTGAATGGATCTGTACAAGGGTGTCAGATGCATCGAGAAGACCAGAGCTGCCTCTCTGCACTAAAGAAATATCTGTGTCCTTCCTTCACAGGCTCTGGGCCAGCTCCCTGGCCTGTGATGGAGCTAACTGGGCATCTGAGTCCTGGGTTCAGTGGCACTGGCCTCACAAGGGCCTATTTATCTGCCTGACTTATCTCCAAATGGCTGTTTGCTCACTGCCTGCACTTGCATTCACCATTATCTCTGCATAATAGTGAACCGTGCTATAATGAAGCGGCTACTGAGCATAAATCCTAGGGAATGAATAAATTTCTGTGTTGTCTGTTGTGGTACAGGAGGAGAAAGAGGTCAGTTGCACCTTTAGTCTACCCTTGCTTCACTGACATTCCTCATGCTCTCAAAGTTGGTCCCTGTGCTGTATCAGTGGCTGTTTGATCATCCCTGGGGGAGGCACCAAGATTTACCAGTGCAGAGAAATTCAGAAATGCTTGTTCATGTTTGACTGTGGTGATTAATGACATTATGGTGACATCCATTTCAGAAATGGCCATGACTGGAGCTCAGCAGTGCTGCTGCCATGATGGGAGATCCATCTGGCTTTGCAGAGCTGAAAGTCCCTAGCAGTGAAGCCAGGCAAAGGGTGGTGGTGTTGGAGAAAGGACAACAGTTGAAGGTAAAGATTCCAAGAGGCAAAAGCACCTTCTCCATGTCCTGGGTAGAGCAGCAAGCAGGGCTGGGACAATAAAGTAGCTGGCTTTGTTCAGAGACCCAGGTGAAAATATTGAAGGCAAAACCTATCCTCTCTGTTACCCAGAGAGGTTGTGATGTCCCATCCCTGGAAGTGTTCAAGGCCAGGCTGGATGGGGCTCTGAGCAACCTGGTCTGGTGGGTGGCATCGCTGCCCAAGGCAGGGTGTTGGAACAAAATGGTCTTTAAGGTTCCTTCCAACCCAAAGCATTCCATCATTCCATGCTCCTGTAGGTTGAGTTTGGGATAATGCCAGTTCCTCCTGAATCCTGTATTTTGTCATAGTTAGTCCTGCTAGAATCAGACAAAGCAGCTACAGAGGGGAACAGCCCTCACTGTAATTAAGGAGATCAGCATCTGACACTAATCCAGGGGAAATCAGTCCAGGCTGCAGCAGGAAACAGGAGCTGGGGATAATGGGTTTGCCTGCACCTTCTCCCTGAAAAGGTCACTTTCACCTGTCATCCCTTTTTCTTTGTGTATCAGGTCTTGCAAAAGAAAGCATTGAGTACTTTTAATTTGAGGCAGCATTACAGTTCAAAATGTAATTTATTTCGCACTGTTTAGAGTGGCTTGAGCAAAGTATTACAGCTAAAAGGAAATTTTTTTCAAGAGAACAGTCCTGGTGCAACTCTGCTGATAATTTGAGCATTTTTAAGATCTGAAAATGACAGCCTGTCTTTTCCACATTACAAAAGGGATGTCTTCAAGGTGCCAACCATACATTCAAGGGGAATACCGCTGTTTGGTTTTAACTTCTCTGGCCTGATATTTAAAGGATCAAGTAGAGAAGTGGGACATTCCACAGTCTTAAAAACAATGCAGGAGACTTTCAAAATTCACAGAATTAATTACTGCAGTGAAAAAAATCATCATCATCAACCCATAACTGGGTCATTCAGCAGTTACAGGAATAAAAGAATTGCAAGGCAGAGCTCACCCCATGTATTAAACCAATCAGGATTGTTTGATTAACGTGTTGTGCCATTCCCATTTCTGGCACACAATGGAAGTTGCTGTAGGTGGCCCAGCAAAATGTTTTCATATTTTTTAGATTCATGGGAACTTTTTGTCTAAACTGCACAATGGAACAGCTGCACTGTACAAAACTCAGCATCTCATCCAGGCACAGCCTTGGAAAGCCACAGTTTTTCTTTGGCTGTAAAGGCCAGCCAGCCATTCCATAACTTGAGAGCTGCTGATGATCTACCAGTGTGCAGGATCCCAAAATGTAAGACCAAATGGAGAGGAGAGAATTTGGGAAGCTGAGGGCAAGGATGCAATTTTCCTCCACAGCTTTCTGGTGTGAGTGAACAAGACTCCTCAGCCAAGAGGGATGTGCTTCCAAACCACTCTTATTGACAAAGGCATTTAAAACCAGAATTCAATAGGATGGCAGAAGGCTGAAAATATTAATCAGGAATATTTAGTGAAGGACAAAAAGTGATTGACAAGCAGCTAAAGTAAGGGAATACCTTATGGAGCAGGGTATGAGGTGACAAAGTTAAACTGCTCTGCTCATCGTGGTGACTCTGTATCCCTTTGGTCCAGATTCATTTTTGTATCTCCATTGTGAAATCCCTGCAAATAAAATAGGTAACATCACCTCGTTAAACTGCTGGTCTGCCTGCCATAAAGGACTTCAGCCATGGCCTGGAAAGGTAAATATTACTGTAGTTATTTTTTCTCCAATTCCAAATCCTTTTCCTAAAGGATGTCAGGGTGGTAGCCAGCTGTAGCACTTTTAAGATAGCAGAGGTGGGAAGATCTCTATAGAGAGTGTCATCAGACCTGAAATTCAAATCTGCTTTTCCACTTGGTGTAATTGAGATGTGAGCTTGTAACATCCTTCAGTTAAAATCCTGTTGAACCCCTCTGAGACTCACAAGTGTGAGTTGCTGTTCACTGCTGGCCACCAGTGACACAAGCACTGCAGCTCAGCAGTGCCTTGGGCCTTCAGGAAAGCATCCTGCAATGGAAATTCTGTACAGAGTGAACAAGAACAGTCAATAATAAAGAAATCAATACCCCCAGTGCCTGCATTTGGGTTTGAAAGCACTGCTTGGGATAGTTTTCCTCATCAGAGCTCTGTTTTTCCAGCACAAGCCAAAATCTGCTTTTCTGTCCAGGCAGCTTAGCTAGCAGGGAGATGGGAGCAGCCTTTTTCCCTGTGCTTTCATGTCTAGGTGTTTTACAGGTAATTCCTGTGTTGGAAAACCAAGGTTGCATGGTTCAATCCATAAGGACAGAAGGGAAAACCCAGTGTGCATTCAGTTCCTCCAGGGCAAGTAAAAGCCCTTGTTTAGGAGATGGCATGGTTAGCTGGCTGGGAGAGCTTTTATCTGAACAGGCCAGAGCAGATTTTGTTCTGCAAAGCTGAAATGGGGCCTCTGGAGAGGAAGATAACTCTGTATGCTTAGGCAGGGAGCTGCCAGAGGATTTTCTGGCTGGGGGCTCTCATCTTTCAACACATCCTCACCCAGGAGAGGTAACCAGGAGACCAAGGACCACACAAGCTGACATTATTTCCCTACTGATCCGTTTCAGTTCTGGATAAGGCTGGCCAGCTTGCTCTGTTGTGACTGCTTTTATTGGTTCTCTGTAAGGTCCCTGGATTTTGTACCTTCCCTGTAGGGCCAAGCTCATTCAAAAATCCACGCAAACCAAAACAATCCTTTCATCTCTTCCTTGGAGTTTCCCCTCTTGCATACCCCCAAGTGGTGCTGGTGGTGAAACCTTTCCTCCCAGCACGAATCCCTCGCTCCAGGCAAACTCTCTGTGACTCAGTGCGAGTTCCCCAGGCTGGGAACTGAGTCAGGACAGGACAATGCAGTGACAATAGAAGCCATAACCTGTTTATTTTAGCCACTGTTCAGATTGTGACTGAAGCGGGAGCTGCTGCAAGCCAAGGCTCCCATTTCTCACAGAGCCCTGGGTCCAGGGTGGGGCTGGTGCTGGTGGAAGCCTTCAGAGTTGATGTTAGAGGAGAAGGACACGGAGAGCATCACGTAAACCCCTCTCTGTGTGTGCAGACACAAGGAGGGATGTTGTAGATTAACCAGGGTGACGTATCCTCATAGGAAGCAATGGGCCTGGCACTCTTTCCTCTGGACAGATAAAGCAGCAGATAAAGACATTGTGCCAGACTTCTGTTAGAGGAAGGCTGGCAAAGTCATTGAAATATATCAGATTGAAACATTTGTCCTCTTTCCTATTCCACAGCAATTCAGGACAGCCTTACTTTGTTTGAGTCCCATTACTGGAATTACTGGGGAGAGTTCATGCACATGTTGCTCACACCATTTTCCTGTTTGTGCCTAGCAAGAGAGGATTGAAAGTTAAGAACCTTCTGCAATCCCACTACTGTGCCTGAGAGTTTCTTAGTGTAAGGCAATATCTGTTTCAATGCAATGATAAGTAAAGAAGCTAAGTTTTTCCTAATTCTCTTTTTTTTTTGGTCTAAGTTCAACCTTTTTTTTTTGTTAATTCCATCTCATTAGTTTTACTTAAAAAAAAAAAGGAAATAAATTTGAGCTCAGAAGGAAAGCACAGATTTCACACATGACTCTCTATTTTTTCATTCTAATTTTTGACATTTTGACTCTTGTCCAGCACCTCTAAACATGGACCAGCTCTCCAGGATGTTGCCCTGCCTACAGAGGCTGATGGCTGCTGCCCTTGCTCATCATGAACAGCAGCTGTGACATTGCACACCACTCAGCTCTCGTTAATTTGAGACCAGACTCGCCACATGCCCCAGCAGAAGCAGCAAGAGGAAAGCTATAACAAGGGGACAAAAGAAAAGTGCATTCAGCAGCAGTAAAGAATGTGCAGGAATATGACAGTCATGCAAATCTTGCAGTGTAAATGCTGCCTGCTCCAGAGTAGCTGCAGTGGGAAAAGCAGCTCTGGAATGCAGAGTGTGTTGCTCCAGAGGCAAAGCCAGTGAAGGGCAGCACTGAAGCCCCTGTGGTGTTGCCCCTCTCCTTCAGGTGGGGGCTCTATGTGAGCAGTCACTTTAGGACACCCCTCTCTGACCTTCCTCACAGTCCTGTTTATCTCCTCTCTAAACATTCCCTCTGTCACCAAGTGTATCTTTGATGATGGTCCAAAGTTCACATCCGCTCTCGTGTTTAACCTTGGTGAGTTTGCTGAGCTCATTACGTGTGCACCAGGCTCCAGGCACGTAGGCCAGCTCCTCTCCTCGTTACTGGGTGACTGATTAGCAGCAACAGGACAGCCCAGCAAGGAAGGGGCAGCTCTCAATGCCAACGAGCCTGCAGGGTTTGTGCTGGCACCTTGCACCACACACTGGAGGCTTGGTGGGGCAGAGTGAGCGCTGAGCCCGCCCGCTGCGCTTTCCATAGGCTGATGGAGAGAATAAAATGCTCTGCAGCCGATAGAAAACATTTTCAAGGTGTGGTTATGAGGTGTGGTCCTGGATTTTATCTTGTGACCTGGCCCAGCTTTGCCACTCTCATGGAAGTGAAAGGTTGGCGGAGTCCCTTGTGTTCCTTGGGTGGATTTTTATGGACACCAAAACCAGAAGGATTTTCCCCAGAGTTTCTAGATCTATGTGGCTTTAGTGCCTACTGAAACCTCGGGAAATGGAACTTTGCACATAGATCTCCAACTCTCTCTCTCTCTCCATGTTTTACATGGATATTTTAGTTTGTGTTAATAGTTCTCAGACACCATATTTTGTACTAATGAGCTCCAATCCTTATTATGAGGAGCAGAATGGAACTGCATAAAGTGCCAAAGGAATAATTATTCTCACACTTGAGCAGCAGACTGACAGGGACAAGTCCTGCTCAACCTAAGAAGCTCCTGGAGCAGGAAGTGTTCTAGTGTGTTACTGAGAGAAGCTGAGCTCCAAGAGGTAGAGAGTATTTCTGAGCTTCCCAGAGACTGACACCTACTTGAAATGAAAACCAGAGGGATACAAGAAAACATTAGCAAATCAAAGTGTGTTCTTCACTTTGGAAGCTTCTGCCTTCAGGGACAGATGGATTTTGGGCACCAGTTTTGTGCAGTATAATTTCTGTTTTCTCCACAATTGGTAAAGAAAATAAAGTTAAGGCTGCAGCTAAGCACAGGAAACCTCACCTGGCCCAAACAGAAAATACAATTTTTGCTGTTAGCACCTCACACTGTGAATATTTGATTTGGCTAATAAACACAGAGAAGTTGTTAAATTATTTACCTGCTCTGTGTACTGAGCATTTGTTGCTAAGCTGCTCAGTATTTAAACACCCAACTCTCCAGCACACAGCTCTGCTGAGCCAGGGTGTGGAGGCTCTGTATGCAGTGTGTCCCACTGACCGTTTTGGGGACAGGTGGCACTGGGTGTGCCAAACATCCCAGCAGCGAGGATGGCTCATGGATGGCCAGCTGTGCTCTGCAGATGGCCACTGTGAGCCCTCAGTGCACATGGGCCATTGCTGGGTTTGGCTGAACAGCATTGCCCAGGGACTGCCAGTGCCACTGGGATTGTGCTGGCTGCAGGATGCTCAGGGTGACTTTGGGGAGGCAATTTATTATGTTTGTAATCAAATTTTGGCTTTTTTATTATGTTTTTGCAAATAGCGTTAGACTACCAATGAATTGCCAGGCTTTGACTGTGGATCTTAATAGCTGCATGTGGGCAAGAGAAAACTGTTTTTAAATATATTTGTCCTAAGAAGAACCAAGCAAGTGAACAAAAATCCAGCCAGTCATCGTCTGTGGTTTTAAGAGAATTCAAGGTGTGAGTTTCTTGAGCAAAGCTCTTGGGTTTTGGTGAACCTGGGGTTTTTGCATTGACTTACTGCAGTTTCTGGCACCATGTCCTGACAGGGTGGCCCAAGAACTGGGTATGGGATCCTTCTGCTCTGAATCCCTGTCTCCAGTACAGGTTATTGTATTGCTAGGGACTGCTGCCGTGTTTTCACCCTCTGAGGGTTCCCACATAACCACAGGTGTCTCTTGAGGCTCCACAGAGATAGGATTTTCCAAAAGAATCACTCAATAGATCCATATATAGCCGAGAACAAACCGCCCCCTACCCCAGGGTGTGCTGGGGCATGGCTTTGCTGTGCAGCTTCTCAGGCACAGTGGCAGGGCCATCATTGTAGGCACACAGTTTGTGGGGACTGGGAGTGGGGCTGGGCCCAGCCTCATCCCCAGGGGGTGCAGCTGTGAGCAGCAGGGAGCAGCACTGACAGCAATGAGCCATGGAGTGCCCAGGGGCACTGAGCAACCACCCAAGGGAACAGAGGGCACGCAGGTGCAATGCATGAGCATGAGGGTGTAAAAGGTTGGGCTGAAGAACAAGAAGGGCAGATGCTTGCAGCCTTCTGAAGTGATGTTATTTTGTATGGGCAGATGCCTGAAGCCTTCTGATGAGATAAGGTGTTACTGTGTACACTGTCAATGCTTAAAGCTTTCTGAAATTGTATGGGGATACTCTGTGTATTGTGGTCATTTCAGCTGTGAGCTATGCTGCTGTTGTGGTGTTTTTGATTGTAATTCGGTCCTGGTAGTCAGTTTTATAGACACCCCCCCATTTTGTATCTTTAGAGCATATTTTATTACCAATGGATTGTTCCTTTCCCCTGTGCTGTTGGTTTTGCCCTAGCTGTCCATCTCCCCAAAGACCTGCCCTTTTGTTCCCTGTTCCTCCTCCTATTGAATGTCAATCCCATGCCTGCCCCTTTCTCTAGAACCTTCCCAGTCAATTTTGTATCCTTTGAGGCCCTGTTGGTTTGTTTAGGTTGTTCTCCTCCCCTGTCGTCCCCTATTGGTTTAAACATTGTATTCCTGGCCTTGTGTTCTGCCCCCAGTTTCTCCCAATTGGTTAAAGAGTGTATCCTCCCTTATATATAAATTGATGTGTGCGTTGTTCGGTGTCTTTCTGTCCCTGACCTTCTGGGGACTAAACAGCTTTGGAAAACATACAGGAGACCTCTCCCTGTTCCCTGTCCCTGCCCTCAGCACAGTCCCCCTGTGCCACAGAGCAGCTGTGCCCCGCAGCCACACGCTTTATCCAGCAGCTCTCTGGGGACAGCCCGCTCTCCCCGACGGTGTCGGGAGCCAGTCGGGCCGGAGCAATGCGGCACCGCGGCACGCTGTGACACATCAGCACTTTGAAATCTCTTCTGATTTAAGGGCTGGACTAAAGAGCTGCACACAGTTGGTTGGCAGCATGGATTTCCTCGCCCTGAACCTGGGGCTTGCACTTCTTGTGCTCCACAGATGTTTACTGGCACTTTTCTTGGTTGGTATGGTCACAGCCCCGGGGTGTTCTCACAGCACTGCTGGAAAAACAGCAGCAGGACAGAGGTGACACCTTCAGCAGGGGCTGAATTCCTTCCTGCAGTGCCAGGGACCATCTGGTGCCTGTGTGTCCACATGGATGGGTGGATGCACTTCTGCTCTGAGCTCCTGCTGGCACTTCAGCACCAGCCTGGGAACCAGTGGTGGTAGGCTCCACTTCCAGGGCAGAATTCTCACAGCTGAAGTGGGTATCTGTGTCAGCAGCAGGAATCTGTCCATGGAAATCTGTCATCTGCAGTTCTTAAGCATATTGTGACTGGAGAAGCAGGCTCCCTAGATGGTTGGTTTGGTGGATGGAGCTTAAAGCATTATTTTATCCTTTTCCTCTCGTTTTAGTCATACACGTGGCACCTGTAGGACACCTGGGCATGTGCAATGACCTACTGTGCATACAGGAATCCGTGGTGTGCCTCAAAGGTTGGATTTATTGAATAAATGAGAAGATTTAAATAACTTTTACTCTTCATATTTAAGAGTGGGAAGGGTTTGATTTTTAAGCTCTGTGTTCCTTCAGGATATTTTTTCCCCCCAGCAAGGACTTGCTAGTGAGTTGAATTATGTGCTCAGATTCCAAATCAAACTATTTGTTGATGTCATGAAAATTATTCTTTAAGCTGTGTGAAACCCTCAAAAATGTAACTAATTTCCTCAGTTCACTCAACACCCATCACTCAGTAAACTGGGGCTGGAAACCAAGTGGCAAACCAGCTTGGGACTACTTTTGCTTTTTGTATGAATGTTCTGTTTGAATGCTCTGTTTGAATGTTTTTTGGGTTGGGTTCTTGGGTTTTTTGTATTTTTTTCTTTTTTTTTTACCTTTTCTGTAGGCTTTTTTTATCTTTCTGTGATAATTCCAGCAGCAATGTTTCTGCTACGTGATTTTTTCACAGCAAATGAAATGTGTTTGTGCAAATTTTCTCTGAACATCAGCTCTGTGTCTCGTGTTGCTATGATGTAAGCTGCGAGTGCAGAGCCACCAAAACAGGGAACGTGAGCAGTATTGGGGCTTTAAAAATTGTTCAATATGGAATAAATGTCTAAATTTGATCATGAGCTATCTGAAATTCACTATTTGCAAGGCATTCCTTGAAATAGGCTTGTACAAGGCAGCGACATTTCAAGGAACAAATTCATTTAAAGATTTGCTGAGATACATTTGAGTGCTCAGAGGAAGGAACACGACTCATCTGGTTGTTTCCTTGTAGAAAGTCATTCATGTTTTAGTTATTGTGGTGTCTCACTCCTTTGTACAGGAATATTTCATACCAATGTTAGTCCCCTAGTAGTGTATATAGAGCATAATTATAGACCACTTTGAGATAAATAGGTCTGTGTGCCTTTCTAACAAGGATCTCTAGGAACCTTACAAATACTAATTATGGATTGTTTTCCTTTCCACCTGGGAGGTGCATGTGAGTGGTTGGGTTCAGATTTACAGTGAAAAGTTTGTGATCATAGAAGGCATCTGATCTGCCTGGCATCATCAGTAGTGTCTCAAGGTCAAGGTATCCTCAAGTATCCTCACCTGGTGCTTTCTCTCCCAAATTTATCCATGACCTCAAGGTTTCTTCACATGCACCCTCAGAAGGAAATGTGTTTGTATATCTCATGTTTGCCAAAGACAACAACTGTCATCAGCACCACGTTAACATTTCATAAGCAAACAGAATTGGCAGAGATGATTCTGTGAGTCCTGATGGCTCCTTGGTGGACAATTTTTCAGGTTCTTTGCTTAACCTAAGCTTTGCCTAATGCAGTAATTCTCAAAAGAGCTTGGGAGCAATTTTAGCGTGCAGAAGCTGGAAGAGAACTGACCACCTCATGGCAGGATTAGCTTTTCCTCTTTGGCCTTTGGGTCACTCTGAGCTCCCTTTGGGTTTTAAATGTGCTCCCAGAGAAACACACTTCCCCCCACCATGGAAGCATCACACTTCACTGTTTCCTTCTATGCATTATTAAGCTGCAAAAAGAGCTTTGCAGCTTTTGCTTTTGAAATATGTGCTCATTAGCTGTAATTAAATCTTTAAATTCTCCTTCAGGCTTGGATAAGGCACAAGCTCCACTTATAACCAAAGTTTTTCTTCTGACTCTTTTTCATATATTTTATTAGTTTTACTCTTTGCTAATTGCTGAATGCAATGGTGTTTTCCAAAGCAGCCAAAAATAAAAGTATTTACTATTCAGCGAGGTATGTGTTAATCTGGCAAACTATTATATTGGCTACAAAGTCTCTTATTTAATATGAATCACTTTGTAAAGTACCTCAACAGCACAGCTTCTTATTCATTATTGCTTAATTTCATGATATCTGAGATGTGGGATTTCAGTTAATGGGTAATTGAGATCATAAATCAAAATATTTTCAATGAGATTACATGAAACACAAGATGTTCAGGTTTGGAGTGTGAAATTCCCAGCTGCTTTCAGCAATGATGGGTGAGATCTGCAGGCACATCCCTATTCCTGCCTCAGGTCCAACACAGGATCATTGGAGAGGGGGCAAGTTTTTGGTCTGTTGTCCAGTTTCTGTCTGTCTGATGCACTTGCCTTGCCTCTGCTGGTGTAGCATTCCCAGGTGATGTCTCTCTGCTCTGCTGGATGGGAGACTTTCCTGTCTCCAGTTCACCAGCAGGAACATGAGGCCAATCACAGCACAGCCTCTGGCAGTATCCAGTGGTGCAGAGTACAGGAGCTGGCTCTGTTACCAGGTTCTGTGCTACCTTGCCAAAAACATCCTCCAAGGATCCTCAGGGTTGCACAGGAAATCTGGGAAGGAGCAGAGATGTCAGACAGGTGGTCTCAACCACTAACCCTTCCTTACTCCTTCCCCTGGAAGACAATGAAAATCAACTTGTGCTGGATGACTAATTCCTCCTAACAATTCTAATTATCATTTTTGTTCATCACTCATAGACACAACAGCAGTGACTGGCAGAGCAAGGATTTTAGAAGAGACAAGTTATAAGACATACCTACAGACATCTTCATTCTCTCTTCCCCATTTGGCCTTACTGACCCCCATGAGCCTTGGATCCATCATACTAGCAATTTTCTTACCAAAAATTACCTGTTTGATTTTTTCTTTTGAGAAAGTGTGTGAGCAAGCTTCCCTTAAAAATCACAAGAACAGCAGTCCTCTTCACAGGGAAATAAGATGTTATAAAACAAGAATGTCCACTTCTAAATTCTTCTATTGGAGATGAAAAGCTGCAGGATAATTTACATATTTTTTTAAAGGAAATGTATTTTGGGGGCAGATTCCTTTTGTTTCTTTTCTTGGCTCACTTGTAGTAGTCTTGAAAATAGTGGCTTTATGTGGAAAGGCTGAAGCAGCACTTGGCGTTGTAGCAGCAGCTACCCATATCTCCTCCCGTGTGTTTGAGGCTGCCAGCAAGGCCTGGATTACTGCTGGCCTCATCTTACCAGGCAAAATTACTGCTTTTTATAAGGTCAAATGTGTAGCTTCTTCCTACTGGAAAGGCTGAGGAAGGACAATGAATGATTCATTGCAGGCACTCCAGCAGCACACAGACCCCTCGTGTGCGTGGTGTGGGAATACACCAGAACAGATTTCCAACAGGCCAAGTTATGTAGAAAATGCCTTTGCTCCATCACCAGAGCACAGAATGGGCTGTTTGTGACCAGCTTTCTCTGGGTTTTTTCCTATTCTTTTTCCCTCTGCCCCTTCCAGGGTGTTTTTTGACTTTGTTCCTCACCTGAGCGGTTGAGCCAGGAGATTCAACCAACTCGTGGACCATACGGATTTAGAGCAGCTGAAGCATGTAACCCACATTGTGGCTGTTACAGAACCCCCTGTGGCTTTGTCCAAGAGACTTCAAGTTGCTCCATATATCCAGATACTCAAATTAGGCAAATACAGTCTCATTACTAAACCTGTTTCCTGACCCCATGCTCTGTGCTCCATGGTATCTGGACAAAAAGCAGGACAGAAAGGCTACAGGATGGGCAAAGGAAAGCCCTGGTGGATCAGAGCTGTTCAGAGAGAAGAGTGTCTTGGGCAAATGCTTCCTCATGACCCTTCAGATCCTTGGGTCCTCACACCTCTCCTATGGAATGGGGCCCCCACTTTAATTTAGGGAACAGAGACATTTTTTTGAGAGGTGAAAAAGTTGCTTGAAGCCTTCAAAGCAGTGGTGCTCTGGTGCCAAAGTAATTTTGTGGATCCGGATGTGAGTGGTTTCCCCAGGCTGTGACCAACTGGAGGCATAGCTTGCAATTTAATGCAGGGCTCCTCAGTCCATGGATGCCTGTGGTTCTGCCCCAGCACCCAAACCATCTTCATTTTCTGCCTGAAGTCAAAAATTAGAAAGTGACGTTTTCATTCCCGAAAGCTTCCAGGCTGTCTTGTAGCTGCTTTATTTTTGGTCAGTGTTAGCTAAAGGCCTTGCTAAGAAGTTCTCCCACAGGTAAGGCTGGGCAAAGGGTTTAGGCAGCGTAGTTTAGGTGCCTCATCACCTGCCTGGATCACAAGACCCAAGAAATTTCACTCCTTGAACACTCACTTCATCCCTATTCTGCCCTTTTAGGTGAGTGTTTCTCTTTCTATGGTTAAAATAGTTCTTAATATCATTATTTTCTCAAGGTGTAGCAATAGACCAAAAATGCATTCCCCAACTGCACTGAAAAACGTTCAGCTCTCATGTCATTATTTTTTAACCAGGTCTGCATTAAAAGTTTTATGAGCTGCTCCAGTTTCGGAAGGTTTCCCGTAAATGAACTTTCCACCACTCTGTGACAGCAGTGTGTTGCCAACACATGGATAATATGGAAAATGAAGGAGGAAAAAAAAGCCCTTTCCCCCGCCTTTCCTCCATCTGTTACAATACGGGACCGTGGCAGGAAACGAGGTTTTGCAGTTTTATATGAGCAGAAGTGTGTTGTGTGGTTTTTTGGTTTTTTTTCTTTTTTTTTAAGCTGTGGAGTGTGTCATTTCAGAGCTCTCTCCAGCAATCTGGAAGCAACCAACTTAAGGCATGGAAAAGACATTATGTAACTGCAAAAGACAAAAAAGCCTCCCAATGCTGAGGCCTTGTGGCAGAAGCCAGTCTCTGACCTCACCCTTCTCAGGATCTCTGGAGAACAGTGTGTTCCTCTGGCCTCTCGTGAAAAATAGCCTCTGCCAGATTTCAGCAAACAATTCCGGCATTTCCTTCCCCTGCCTCTGGTCCGTGGGTGTTTTGGAGTCTCTCGCATGTGTGGGCAGGGATTCATTAGCTAAAATAAAAACTGTACTACAGAGCTGCAGTGGAGAAAAAGAAAGTTAAGGGGAAAAAATGCAAGCAAGTGTAATAAGCCTGTGGCCTCAGCTAGCCTGGTCTCGATTCCAGATTTGGAATTAATAAAGAGCAAGGCAGAAGCAAAGGGGGTCTCCTGGGCACTGTTGTCTCCCCTCCCGTGGTCAGCCGTGGTCCCTGGTGCTCCATCTGTGCCTTCGCAGCTCCTGCTGGCAAAACTGAGCACAGGCCCTGGGTTTGAAAGATCAAGGTCTTTGTTCTTTTTTAGCCTTTCCCAGTATAATCCCTACAGAGATGTAATCGTTCGGTGTTGTTTTTCCTCTGAATTCTCTTTAATTTCCTGCCTGTGGTTTGGGGGGTTTTGTGAGGTTTTATGGTTGTGCAGAAATTTTGCTATTTGCAGTGGATGTCCTACAGGCTCTAAAAACTTTTATTCTAAGAAAAGCCTTTGTATGTCCTAATTTAAATTGCTGGGTCATCATTATTGCCACTGCCATACTCCTAAGGGAACCCAGATAAACATCCCTCCCCTTGGGCATCCTGCCTTCACTCTGGTCCTGGGTCTCTGGGGGCAGAAGAACCCCATTCATTTTTAGGCTGTGGATTGGAGACCTTAAATCCTGCTGCTGGTGTATCCAAGGGGAAGGGAAAGCTACTCTTTTTTCCCAAGCAGAGAAGCCAGACATGTTGCCCTAAACTTTCCCTACAAACTTTGGAGTTTGGCTGGTGTCTGCCAGCTGGAGCTCAGTACCTTCTTTACAAGCTTCTGCTTCCTGCAGACTGGCTGCCAGGGAAGCCAGTGATAGGCTTTCAATTGCTGCCTTGTTTATTTAAGATCTTTGAACCTCAGAAGGCTCCCAGAAGCAAACAGAAGCTTTGGTTTGCCTTGTAGGGAACCTTACATGTGCCTGCTTGGGCTCTGCAGCCATTGCTGTACCATTAAGAAATATTGGTGTTGCATGTTCTTCAGCTGAGCAATTTGGCTGTCGTGGTGCAGGCAGTTCTGCCCTGTGCCTGTCAGCAGTGATGCTTTCCTTGCTTGTAAAGCTTCAGGCATTAGGGAATAGGTTGGGGCTGGCACTCACAGGGGTCTGAAACTTGGCTGTGGTCAGCATTGCCACATTGTGTGTTCTGGTTCTGATCAGAACTCCCTGGCGCCTGCCTGCTGCTGCAAGGTGATCTGAGTGCTGGCCCTGCCACTTGCCTCCCTACACGGAGAACTTGCTGCTTGTTGGCAGCTTTTCCTTTTCCCCAGCAGAAGAAACCCTAAATCATTGATGAGTCCTTCACCTAAATGACTCTGCAGCTCCTCCACCAAGAGACCCAGGCTGCAACAACCCAGAGTCATTTGGGGGAATTCCTGTTCCCTCGTCCTTTGCCAGCAGCAGCAGAGTGTGCAGAAGCCCTGTGGTTTGGTGGATTGAATGTGAAACCCTGGGAGGCTGTTTTCTAAGCCCTGTGGTGCTGCTGTCTTACTGCCTTGGTTCTGGGAAGATATCTGACATTTTGAAGCTGTGGGTTTGTCCCTCTGTTGCAACAGAATAAACCTAAATTGATAAATATTTCATGTATTAATATATTTATAATATTAAAAAATATAATATCTTGAATAAATAGAAATAACTGAAGATAAATGATAAATAAGCTGTTTGCCTCCCTTGCAAACAACCCTGAAATGTGACAGATCCCTGTAACCCTGTAGAAAATGAAGTGGGAACAGGCAGTGAACTAACAGTGACAAAGATGTTGACAGTCACTAGGATCCTTCAGGACACTTTGAAAAACCTCTGCTAAAATTTGGTAGAAACGGAGTGATACATGGATATGGAGGATGAGCTGACTCAGAGGGTCAACATTGGCTGCCCAGTCCCAGCTGGCTTCTTGTGATGTTTTGTTTTGGTTGGAGGAGCCAAACTTGCTCGGTGGGAGGATTGCTATGAGCTTTTGAGTGTCGTGAGGAATGTCCGTGGTGTTTGCCAGGGTGAAGAGCTGGGGAAGGTGTTGAGCATCTCTAAAGCTCATGGAAAGGTAGCTGGGGAAGCAGAAGAAACCCAGCTGGGAGAGGGGACAGCAAGAGCTGTACTTGGTCTTTAGGTACAGGATGGGAAGGATGTGAATAGTTCCTGCTGACAGCAAAGCTGCTGATTTCCTGGGGATCTGCTTCCAGGACTGCTGAGGCTGACAAGTCTAGAAGGGTCACAGAGACATAAAAGAGCAATTATGAACCTGACCTCAACCTGGATATGGTTTGCTGGGGCTTCCTCTGGGGAGATGTTGGCTCCATACACCCAGCTCCTCCCAATCCCTTCTTAAACACCTGCCTGATTTCTCAGGTAATTTTCCATTTGCACGAAGTAATTTGATTTTGGAGAGAGAGCACAGAAAGGACTGATAAAAGGCTATTAGCTGTTCCCTCCTGACAAATAACACAGTGTGAAGGGAGCCTTGAAATTCCAACCCTGAGCCCTTGCTCTCCATGCAGCCAGCAGTGGGGTTTAAGCCATACTCCCAAGGAGACACCAGTGCAAGCAGCACATCCTCCCCTCTTGAAGAGGATTTGCCTTGTTGCTTGATAATGTTCCTCATGATAATTTTCCAGCAGTTCCTTCAGAGCTTTTCTTGTTCTGTAAACAGCCTGTCAGCTTCAGGTTCTGGGCTGAAGTGTGTGTCTGTGCAATCCCAAAGGCACCTGGTTTAGGGAAGATGAAGCCTGGATCTGGGATGTGTTTTCTGATAATGGATTGAGTTAACTGTGTGGCTCAAGCCTATAATCATCCTTTAATGCTGCAAATTAGCACTAAGTGCCACAGAGGTGACATCAGCACCTGGTGATCAAGGAGGGCTTTGCTCCATCCCTGGAGTGGGATGTTTTTGGGGGACAACCAGTGTCTTTCCTTCCCAGTGCAGCTGATTCAGTAGCTCTTCAGCTTGTTCTGTCTCCTTTCCCTGCATGCTATCAGTAATTTAGCTTTTACCCTAGAAAGTGAGATTTCATGTAGCTGGTGGATGTCTTGGTGCTACCAGGGAAGGAAAGGTAGGGTGGTTGTAAAATTGAGTTTTTCCTGCTGTGCAATACTTTTATTCCCAATGCTTTTCTTGTCTTGCTCTCCCTGCAGGAAATGAGCTGTAGCTCTGACCATGCTCTCCACCATTCTCTATATCCACCTGGCCACTGCACAAAGTCATTTTGCTTTGGTATTTGAGCACTTGTCCTTCCTTTGTGCCTTTTTGAAATCTGGGACTGCAACACTATTGAAAGTGTCCAATTAGCATCTCCTAGGGTGGTTTTTGAACTAAGGGTGAGACTGTAGCCAGCTCCTGGTCCAGGCTCAGAGTGGGAGAATTGTAAGTCCCTAGATGTTTGAGGTTTTTACCTGTTTTTCACCAACTTTGTACTCTGTTTCATGTGTTCTGGTTCATTTGCTGAAAACAGATTTTTGTTTTGAAAGAAAAACACAAAAAGCATCTCACATGGAAAACAGGAGTGTAAAATACTCAGTGGAAAGTAAAATCCTACTGAATTTTTTTTCTTTCTTCTCATCTGTATCCAGCCCAGTCCTTCAGTATCTCCCATACCTGGCACAGCCAATCTGGAGTGGTTAAGGGAATTTCCTGCTTCTGGATCACCAGTTAACAGTGAATAGAAGATGGTCTGGTTTGGGAGGAACAAGCCTAATGCATTTTAGCTCAGATAAAAAAAATGGCCTATTGTTTTAAGTTAGACTATTTGAAAGGGTTGAAACTGCTCAAAATAATTTGCTTCTTTCAATAAGCAGCACTTCATGGTGGAAAGATCATAACTTATGTGTCTTATCTTTTTATCACTGGTAGGATTTTGATATATTACCATTTATCTCTGGACTGGAAAAGTTCATTGCTATTCCTTTTCTCTCCAAATTAGCATAAGTTAATTACTCTTCCCAGAAATGACTGTGGAGAGAATAAAAATGCCTTTTGGTAACTGGTCAGACTTGGACAAAAACACAGAAGTGAGTGTAGCTTTAAATGCAGAGAGAAGAGACAAAGCAGGACCCAGTATTAGATGCCAAACAATAAAGCCTTTACTTGTCTTTGGGATTTTGAGGGGACTGTACTGCTGACCTCTCATTCCTGCATATTTTCTACTGGCAGCATGGCAGCTTTTTCCCTCTCTCTGCTCTTAGAAACCCATCCCATGCAATAGCAACAGGAGGACCAAAGTAAAAGCACACACTGAACTGATGGCTCTGCATGGGAGGGTGGTTGAAACTCTGAGCTGGTGCTCCTGGAGGGGCAAATGGTCCAGGGCCCCTTAAGGCTCCTGATCTGGCTGGGCCAGCTGGAAACATTGCTGCCACTCACCAGGAGTAACATCTGCAGCTCTCATGGAAGAGGGGTTGCCACGACCCCAAACTGGCTGTTTCCTCCCCTCCGTGGGCTGCTTTGGCCAGTTCTGCTGGGGCAGCTCTGACATGGCAATGGTACTGAACACAGAGGAAGTTAGAATGGCTTTGCTTGGCCAGTGCTTGTAAAAGAAACCCTAAGGCACAGCCTAAATCCAGCTGCAGGTCACCAACTTGCTGCTGCATGTAGCTCCTGAAGGTGTTCAGGCTTCTGGAGAGGTTCTGGTGATGTGTTTGCAATGAGACCTCGTGATGAGGATGGATTTGCAGAGTCTCCTTTTCACTCCAGCTTGGACAGTGGTTGTCACACCCACACAGAGCCACCACTGTGCTGTGTCTGTGTCACACTGGAGGCCTCACCTGTGGTATGAAGTGCTCAGTGCAAGCAGAGTGAATCTCTGCAAGTGTCCCTGCTCTGGAGCCAGAAGGCTTGGGCAGAGCCTCTGTCTCCTGACAGTCACATTGGTTCTGTCTGAGCTTCCCCATGACTTGGATACAGAAGCCTTACCCCTGCAAGAGGAGGAGGAGATGTTTAGAGTTGATGACTGGGGGATGAGCACCCTCCTTGCAGGGTGCTGTGAGTGCAGTGGCCCTGCTTCAGCAGGCGTGAGGCATGACCAAGGATAATGGTGGCGTGGCTCACTTTGTGTATTAACAAAAGGGACACCTGATTAGCAAAATGGTAATTACTTTTGGATCTAATAAGTGTAATTATTGAGTAATCCACTGGAGCATATAATGAGGTGGGAATATTTTTAGCTTGCATGTGAATTCTCTGCAGTCCCCCAGTGCTGTACTCCCAGTAAAGAGCACTTAGGCAGCACTGATGGCCTGTAGCTTTTAAGAAATTACTGTGATGCATCTTTAAAACTGGCAGCTTTATTAAAAAGGGAGGTGTGGGGGATGCTATTATCTTAGCATAGCTGGGCTAGGAGAGAGTGTGCATTTCAGAAGGGCCCCAGTGCACTGTGAGGCTCGTGGACTTGAGAGCTGGAGGTACAGCCAAATGCCAGAGATGCTGAGATTTGTCTGGGCCATTTTGAGCTGAAGGTGCTGCTGTTCTCTGATCTGGGTGGTGGGGCTGGGCTCATCCAGTGCTGACATGGGCACTGCCTGGCCATACTGTGTGCAGTGAGAGCAGGACAAGGAGCCTTTGTCCAAGTCCTGGAGGAGGCTACAGCACAGAAACCAGTTGAGCTGGACCAGTGCCTTAGCCCCACTTTTGCTGCTTGGCTGACCAGTGAAAAAAGGGAGAGGAAACAGCAAATTTTTCTGTGGAGTAGATTTTAAAAAGCCGAACACAAAGGTCCAGGAAATCCCACTCATGTTTGCTGCTTGGCCAGGGTATTTTTCCATCTTCAAGCAGAGTTTCAGAGCAGCTGCCCCTGGTCCTCCTGGTGCAGTATCCCAGAGCACACCAAGCCCTGGGAAAGCAGAACCTTTGGGCCTGTGTCAGCACAAGCACCTCCTCATCATCCTTTCTTTTAATACCTCTGCATAACAAATACTAATTAATATTATTTATGAGGGCAAAAGAGAGATGACACTGGCACCCTGACCTGTGGTTGGGTGATTTCAAGCTGCAGTTTGTGACTTATGTGACAAATGTTTTTGCTCCTACTAAAAGCTTCCTTTTGCAAGGTTTCCCCCCTCCCCACCCCAACTAAGTTTGCACTTTGAAGAATGCTTTTCTAAATTCAGATGAAGATGTTCAAAGCCGGGTGATGAGAGCTCTGCCAACCAAGCTTGGATTGTCATTTCACAGTGATGGAGATGGTTTTTTTCATAGGATCAGAATCACAGAGGTTGGAAAAAAACTTTGAGATTCATGGAATCCAACCTTTCACCAAACACCACCTTGTCAACCAGACCATGGCACTGAGTGCCACTTTGAACACCTCCAGGGATGGTGACTCCACCACCTCCCAGGCAGCTCATTCCAGTGTTAACAACCCTTTCTATGAAGAAATTCCTCCTGATATCCAACCTGTTTCCATTGTAAATGCCTGTTTGTCAGCAAAGGAGGTATGTAGAAAAGTGAAAAATGCGTGCTCCCCAAGCACTTAGAAAACACCATTAAAGAAAAACAGAAGAGGTGTAAAAACCACTTAGCTGGATTCATTTCCATATTTGCAGAATTTTCTGTGGGAATGCTTTTTGCAGCATTTGGCCAGCTCATGCTATGAATTAGCTGAGCCCTTTGCCTGCTCCCAGCCTGCAGAGTGAGGCTGTGCTGCCTCTTTCTTTCTTTTTGAGCGGACATTTCAAAAGGCAGTGTCTTATTCCAGCCTCTCCAGACTGGAGTGGGAACACCTGCTTCCCGCACCGGCAGCGCTGAATGGCTGAGGAGCACACGGCTGCTGGGCCTTTGTTTTGGGGCTTTCTTTTAACTACAAGGAGTAATCGGAGTTGGCTGTTAAATAAATGAGTTTGGTTGGAAGATAAGCCCGGACACCTGAGGTCTTGCATTCCCGGCAGAGCTGGCAAGCTCCAAAGGGCTTTTTCAACAAGCATCACTGGAAAGTCGCTATTATGTGTGAGCTTTACACTCAAACACCTTTGGACAATGAAGGCACCAGAGGACACTGCTGCTCCTGATTGTCAGCAGCAGAATAAACCCCTGCTTCCTGCAGCGTTTCCCTCCGCTGGCCGCGAGGCCAATGCAGAGTGCAGAGCTTTGCAGAGGCACAAAAGGTCTCTCAACAGAGCAGGGGTCAAACTGCGGGTTCCTCCTTTCAAAACAGCCCCTGATCTCTGATGCAGAGCCCTACAAGCCCCCGTTCGGAAACGGAGAAAGGGCGACATTGTGCTGCTGAAATGGAGAGAGGGAGGAGGAGGGAATCCCAGCCCCGCTCCTGAAACAAACTTGGGCTGATGATTTCAGAGCTCCCTACAGCAGAATCTTAGGTCTCCAGCTCCCAGTGGGACTAATGGGAGCTCTTACCCGAAATCTCTCTGCCAGTCCTGGCTGTGCAGCATCTCTCAGAGGGGAATTGAAATATCTGCAGCTGACTGTGGGTCCTGCTGCCTGGGCACCCCAGTTGATCCCATGTGTGTCAGGGGGGATATACTGGCCCTGGGGCTGTCCGGAGACAGTGAGGTGTCCAAACCCTGCAAAATGCCTGATTGCATCACCCTGGCACAGAGTCTTCAATGCCCTGGATCCCAGCTACCATCACTTCTCCATGTGGTCGAGGAAGCTTTCACACATCATCCCCCTCCTGTTTTTCTACCCGGAGAAAGGATGGGGCAGCCTGGTTCTGAGGAACGCACCCAGGGGAGCCTGAACTTGGCCACTGCATTCCCCATCTGTTAAGTACATCCACACAATGATATTTCAGTACGTGTCTTAAAACAATGATTTCCTTCTCTCTTATTGTTTCAAGTCCTTTGGATTCCTCGTGCAGATTAAGGAGTGTCCCTGTAGAGCTGGAACACAGCAGCAGAGCTTCTGGGGTAAATCAGATCCCGTCTCCCCACAGAGCACCAGCAATGGAAGAATAGCACTGGGCTGGCATTGCATGGTTGCTTTGCAGCCAGGAGCCTGGGGAAAGAAAGGATCCAGCTTGTCCACCTTTTAAAGGGTGCAAGGAGGGAAGGGAAGACCCACCAGAAGCTCACTGAAAACTGCCACCCATCTACAGCTTTTCTTTCTGAGTGATAAACTCCTCTGATTTCTGCTGTGCAGAGAACAGCATGCAGGGAATTCTGGTGCCAGCAGCACTTTTTGCTGGAAACCAGGATGTTTCTGCAATGAGGAAAGAAGCATTCTTGAGTATGAAGTTATCAAACAACTTGACAAATTCAGATGCACTAAATCACCCAGCATAAACATCTGTCTGGCCTGCTTTTGTGTGCCTAAAGCGAGGACAGCTTATCTGCCTCTTGGTGAGATGCAATATCTGTCCTCTGCTGCTATTTTTAGCTTGTATTTATTTGGAGGAGACTGGTACAATAATCTCATCAGGCCTGACTTGCCTTTAATGCCCCTTAAGACTGTTTTGGGGAGATGGGCAGTTAAAACACTGCTGTGGTTGAAGCCCTTGTGCATGCTGTGATGTGAAAGCCCCATGTGTGGTTCCCTGTGAACACTGGAGCTGTTGTTCCCTGGATCATTGGTACTTGGCTGTATTAGTGACTTGCTTTCTGATGTTAGGGCAAATGGCTTCACTTCTCCATTTCCTGTTTACTTTTTTTCCTTTTTCCTTTTTTCCTTTTTTTCCCAAAGTTCTTCTGTGGCAAAATTGGCTGTTACTGAGTTTTCCTGGCCCTCATCTTGGGGTGTAGCAGGGAGAGGCATGGCTGGGGTCTGTTAGAAAGCAGCTATATTCAAGCATAATCCCACTGACCTCACTCAGACTGCTCACATGTTTTAAATTAAGTGCATCCTTAAATATTTTCAGGAATTGGAGCTGGGTTAGTTTAGGCTTGAATACATGAAGAAATGCATATGCATTTGGGACCAGAAGGGAACCTGAATGTTTTAAACCCACTAAATGTAAAAGTACAATATTGTGTGTTGGCTTAGGAGCAGGGAAACCAATTTTGAAGTCAGTGTTCCCTATTGCTGAGAGGAGTGGCTGCATGGTAGCATGGGAGGGGAGCAGAGCTCCTTGGAAAAAGGCAACCACCTCCCTTCATGCAAGCAAACCTGGGCACAAAGAAGGGCTTGGTGCAAACTCTCTGATAGGACCTGAGGGAATGGCATGAAGCTGGGTCAGAGGAGGTTTAGGTTGGATATCAGGAGAAGGTTCTTCCCCCAGAGGGTGTGGGGGCACTGGAACAGGCTCCCCACTGAATGGCCACAGCACCACGCCTGACAGAGTTCAAGGAATGTTTGGAGAATTCTCTCAGGGACGTGGTGGGATTCTTGGCTTGTGCTGTGCTGGGCCAGGAGCTGGAATCAAGGATCTCTGTGGGTCCTTTCCAGCTCAGGATATTCCATGATCTAAATGTGTTTGCTTTGCATTTCCCATCTCTGTGCCATGATGCACAGCTTAGGCAGGGAGTCCCACCTGTGGGAGCTGCACCTTTATGGCTTCTGTGCTCCCCCCATAGGACAGCATCATGGAGATAGATTTGTAGTTTATACTGAAGGAAAACCTAAAGACAGCTTTTCAGAAAGTTGCCCACACCAAGATTTTTACCTACATATTTTCCCATTGAGGACTCTGTTTCATGAAAAGATACTTTATTTGGGGGAAAACCTTTAGCTGTTTCTTTTGTTTGGCGTCAAAGCCAGCTTAAAGGAGACTTTTTTTTCTTTAATAGCAGCCAGCTGCATTAGCAGTCTTGAACCATGTTCTTCCTTCTGCTTTGAATATAAAGCCTATAGCAAGGGAACATTAGTTTTTCATCTTGGCAATAAAAAGTGTCTTCAGCTGCCAGTAGTGGAACTTGCCCATTTACTTGCAGGAGAAAGTTAAAATAAGCACTAATGAAGAAGAAGAAAAGCAAATCCAGCATTTCGGGTCTGTGTTCCCTATTTCCTATGAATAGGCATATACTGCTTGCAGCAGTTATGGTGATGGAAATCCACTGGGTATTGCTTGTGCAGGTATAAATCCTGCTGGCTGTGAGCCACTTTTATCAGTTTATCTGCTGCAGTGAAATGGCTTAAAATTCACTTCTGGATCCTGAGGCAATGCTCGTGTCCTTGCTTTGGCTTTTGCATGTAACAGCAGAGCATGCTTTGGCTTTTTTTTTTCTTAAAAAAAAAAAAAAAAAAAAAANAAAAAAAAAAAAGTGAAGAAAAGAAGAAGAGGAAGAGAAGAAAGTATTTCATTTGCTCCAGGAAGGCTCTCCTACAAACCTGAATGGAGTATAATAAATACCACTTGGGTCTCCAGCCATTAAAGAGAGCTTGTCCAGTTGATGGGTTTAATGCCCTGTTCAGGGGCTAATTCTGCACGAGCTCTGCAGTGCCCACAGCCAACATGCCCGAGGCCAGGCAGCCTCCTTCTGAGCCAGCCACCGCTGGGAAATGGGTGGCTCCCCTGAGATTTGCCCTCTTGCATGAGCTCTTCATGGCCTCCAGTCACACATCACAGCGCTTTTGGGTTTTGGCTGGTTCTTAAAGGATGTCCCGGGCAGGCTGAGCAGACACAGAGTCTGTGGTTTTCTCTCTTCCTGAGTTCAAGTCCTGTAAAGTGGGAGTCCGGGAAAGAAATCAGCCTTTGTAAACTTTTAGTTCACAACTGTTGCTGGGTCTTGTATCTGTCTGCTCGTCCCAGTGCCTGTCATCACACAGCTGCCACAACCCTGTATTTATCTTGCTCCTTTTCTTTCTTCCTCAGTCCATGGGCTTTCCCCCTGCTCCATAGTCTGCCTTGCTGCTGATTTCTGCTCCTTTTCTTCTCTCCCCTTTGGTCTCTTCTTTACTCTGTACTTCTTTTTTCTTGCCTGTACATTTGTTCACCACCTGTGTTCGCCCAGGCTTGTGGCAAGAGCAGCCTTCCCTTGGCTCCCTTGGAACCTCCCAGGGGCATTCCCGGCATCTGCAGGAGGGAAGCGAGCCATGAGACAGGAACGAACTTCTGTGATCAGAGCACAGCGAAAAAACTCAAAGACCTGTGCAGAAAACAAAATTCCAGCTCATCTTTACTTTGAGTTTTCATTTCCCAAGCAGTGCTGGATATCCTGGGATTTCCCACCGAGCTGGCCTGGTTGCATCGCCGCCCATTTGGGGATTGGGATGGGTGCTGGGCACAGTGACGCCAGAGAGCAAAGCTGCTGAGCCCAGGGGCTGCTGGGGCTTCAGGGGGAACTTTGGCATCCACTCCTGCCTTCCTGGGGTCTGTAGAGTTGGAGCTGATGATCTGCTGAGCTGCTTTTTTTTTTTTTTCCCTCCTCTCTCTGAGAGCTACTCTGTTGGGCTGTGATCCACCTGCAGTGTCCTGCCCAGCAAACCCAGGAGGGATTGGGAGCATGCATTTCTGCCCAAAGTCTGTGTCTGCATGGTTAGGACTTGCTCAGAAGAATCCCATGTGTGTGCATGAAGGAATGAACATAAACCCATCTTCTCTGCCATTTTCCTGAATCCTCACCTCCCTACTTAGTGTTTCCAAAGATATCTTTGCATCTGCTCACAGACCATCTCAGGAATGATTTTTGGAGATGAACAGGCTTTGCTGCTTCTACATCAACTTTAGTTTTCCCAGTGGCATCCTGGATTTGTTTAAACCTGAAGTTCCAGAAGGGCAAAACTGTGGCAGAAGGCTGTTGAAACATGTACAAACTGGCAAGGAAAACATATTCCATCTCACTGAGAAGACCAAAGGTTTCCTATGTCTTAGAATTATCCCTCGCTTTTGTAAGGGTTTGAGTGCAAACTTAGAACCTAACTTTAGAAATTCATGTCTCTTAGTTATTTTATTTATAAAGAGCAGAAGCTCTTCTGTGTCCTGCTAAATAACTTTTGACCTTGGAAAATTAGAAGTTGATGTGTGATCCAGCTCTGTAGTTACAGTACTGAATTTGGGATTAAACTTGGATTTTTCATAGATATTCAGGTATCAAAGCTTTTGCTCTGTGCATGTGTGGTTTGTAGGAAGAGTTGCAAAACAAGGCAATACACAATGTAGTGAGGTGTTTGGTCAAAAAGCAACCCTACAATTCTCCTTTAAGTATGGATGAGTCATGGCTTCTGTAAACTTATGAAAAATTAGTTCTGATTGTAAACTGAAATATTTATCTAAGAATGGGAATTTTTTAGAATATGGAACCTCGTGATTTGCCACACTGTCAAAAGGCAAATACTGTACCAGTTTTGGCCAGTGGCTGCTCAAGGATCAGAAAACATGGAGCAGAGCAGCATGTGAGCCTGCAGAGCTGCTACTGTCTCTGGCAGGCAATGAAGATTTCTCTTTCAGGAGAAAAGTTTTGATAGCCAACAGCTTCTAAGGTTTTCATAGTACCCATG
Organism: Ploceus nigricollis; assembly: GCA_013399945.1. NCBI lineage: Eukaryota > Metazoa > Chordata > Aves > Passeriformes > Ploceidae > Ploceus > Ploceus nigricollis. The sequence continues at coordinate 65,194 of VXBC01009145.1, read as the reverse complement.
CCAAACCTTAATTGGTTGTTTTAATCAAATGCCTCTTGGTTTTTGGCTTCGTAAAGTTTCTTGTTAAGTATAAGAATCTCCCAGTGATCTGACTTGATCTTTGGAGATGAGAGTGTATATTTTTATGCAAAAATATATATATATGTATATATATAAACACATGAATACATATGCTGCTTAATGTTGTCTTTTTCTGTCTCAGAAGTCTTGCACTGAGATGCGTGGTGTACAGAGGCATTAAAAACACCCATGGACATCTCTTGTTGGTTTTGGAGGGTTTTTTTAGCAACATATCTAATTCACATTACATTGAGCCTCCTTCAAAAGGACTAATGCAAAATGTCAGTGGAAGAAACCACTAATGCTCTTCAGCTCTTGCAGGGACTTGATGAGGTAAAGGACCTTCTTTTTCACATATCATTTTTGCTTTAGCTGTGTGTTTCCTGTTAAACACATGTGGTGTATTCCCAACATATGGATGTTAAAAACCAAGAAATTACCCCCAATGCTGCCTTATGAACATCATTACAACTTTTCACAAAGGCATGTAATGACAGGGCAAGGGGAATGGCTTTCAGAAGCCTGGTCTAGTGGAAGGTTCCCTGCCTGTACCAGAGGTTGGAACAAGATGATCTTGAAGGTCCCCTCCAACTCAAACCATTCTGTGATTATGAATCCTGTGATTTTTTTTTCAGTGGTTGGTCTCTGGAGGGGCAGAAGCTGTGGGTCTGGCCCTTGTCTTTTGCTCAGACTCCTCTCTCTGAAAGCCAGCCTGTTTCTAACCAGTGAAACGAGGGAGGCCAAAACTGGAATAAGACTGTGTGATGGTAACAAGGCAAAAACTGGAACTGTGTTTGTACATTAGAAACCATGGCCAAAAATCTCAAAATATTGCCCACAGCATTACCCTGGCTGCTTTGCTGGGCACACAGTGTGTCAGCTGAATCGAGGAGCAGGCAAAGATGTATTGTGAGGTGATGTGACAGCTGTAATGGTTGTAGATGGGGGAAACCCTTGAGAAAGCTGGTACAGTGTGTGTGTGGTCTCCTCAATGTGCCTTCCTCATGTGTATGGGTGTACAAAATATCAGTTTGAACTCCAGAGTCAGCTTAAAGGTCTTGTGATGACCCAGTCTATGTTGAGCTGCAGGAGGAATTGGTTCAGAATAGGTCTGGAGGGGAGGCAAAAGTAATCCCAAAGGATTTTTAATGATGGTGGCCTGGAGTTTTATACCTAGTTTACCTTCTGGAGGAAAAACCTGGGGGTTTCCACAAAACCCCCATTTTCACAGCAAATATTTAATTTTTACTGAAAATTGGGCCATGGACTTTTGAGGCTGGGAAAAACACTAATCTCTGCATCTTTCTGAGTAATCATGAGTGCCTCTCTGAAGCTACCTCACAAATTGTGCATTTTTTGTCCATAATCTGGACATTTCCCTTCATCCTTTCTGGAAGTCAGCCTCCTATGATGCACTGCACTTTCTGCTAGAGGGCTTAGGTCCATACAACCCTCCACTTCATTGATAATTGCCATGATTTTCAAGCTAGATGAGTTCTTGATTAAATTAAAAGGGATGCCTGTACTCGACTGGATGTTAGCTATTTGCTTCCAAGGATAATTAGTCATGGGTTTAAATAGAAGGAAATAATTGATGTACACATAGAGTGGAAGCACTTTTCTGCCATTATGGTCTGAAAACATATTTATTTGTTCATTCTGTCTGAATGTGAAGTAGCTCTTCTGTTAGCATGGTAAAATGAGTAGGCATTTTTACGTAAGATTGTTCCAGGTCTTATTAGAAGTTATTTTCTAATTTCTGGAAGAGTGGGTAAGAGCAAATTACTTGAATTGTTCATACTCAGAAAAGGAAAACAAAGGTAGTTTCCTGAAGAGTTCAAATGTATTGCTGACACAGTGGTTTTGGCATTGGCATCATGTGGCAAGTGTATCCTGAGGTACACATGTACATATTTGCTTTAACAAAAACCTGTAGTTCAGAAAAGTTGTCGTTCAGGATTTCCATCTGGGAGGTGGAAGAGACGCTGGTATCATCAGCCAAAAGCACAGGAATGATCTTCTCCCTGTCTTCCTAAGTCCTTTTTTCCCACTGACCTTGTAGTTCAGGTGCCCTGTCTTTCTTCTCTTCTTCCAGTTGACCCAGCTTGCTCAGCTGTGTGATGACATCCTCAGTCTCATCCCTTTTATGCTCCTCTTGGATCACCCTCCATCCCCTTGAGGCACCCATGAGGTGCAGCCTCTCCTGACTCAGGTGTTGCCATCTGTCCTCCACGGAAGTCATCTTGATTAGCTCTCCAGTTCTGTGTTCACCTTTTCACCTGGCTTTCCTTGGCAAGTTTTTGCAGGAAAGAAACACCTCACACACAGGATACAGGCCACTGGTTGTTGGAAGATGTGGTGTCTTAATTATGGAAAAAAGTAGCTGAAAAACTGGACTAAGGTCTGAACTAAAGGTCCTTCAAGGAAAGACGGGACCCAATCCAAGGCTCCCACATTCTGTGCAAGAGCCTGAGCCACCAGCCACTAAAGAATAGAAAATCCTTTTGTTTGCTGCTTTGGCTCATCTGATTTTGACTGAAATCCACAGATTTCTGGCTGACTTACACTGCATTTCTGCATTAGTTTTACGAGGAAGCTGTTGGGTGAAAAATATCATCTATGTGTCGATAGAAGTCATAGCATCGCTTCCTACTGTGCTCTAAATCTGACAGGAGTTCCATCTTGCTACTGTATGTAGGAATTCCCTCTGCTGCCTGTGCAAATGCCAGGCTGCCACTTCTTTCATGTTTCTTCCTGGGCTAGGGAAATGCCTTCTTGGAAACCTGCACTGTCAGCTAAGCTGACAAAGGTTTTATTTAACATGAGGCAGAACTAATACCCTTTAAAGAAAGCTGCCATGCCATTAATTGTCACTCTGGTTTGTGTCAGATGCTTGCAAGAAGCGTGCTTGGTTCTTCCACAAACACAACAGCATCTTTCACTCTTAGTGAATAATGTGTTCCAGATGTGAGAATTTCTTGCGCCCACTGCAATGCCAAGAGAAAAATAAAGCAGTTCAACTTATTTAACCCAGATCTCAGACTGTCTGTCTGCATCATCTAACTCCATCAAGCTGATGGAGCACATGGAATGGATGGAAAACATGTGGTTTCTGTAGACTCCTGTGTTTCATGTTGGTTAACAAACGTAGCATTCGTTTACCCAAGGCCATAACAGGCCTGAGCCTAAACCCAGTGTATTCCTGGCAGGTTCTTTGTATCTTCCCCAAACCATCAGTCCTCAGGCCTGGAGCCCTGCCAGTCCTCCTGTTTTTACTCATGTTATCAGCTTGAGGACTCTCTCATTTACCTTCTTCATAGGCCAGACAGAAATAGTGCCTAAGCTGCCCTTAAAAATTTAAATGGACTGCAATTCTCCTCTGCCTAAATATTTTGTGGATGGCATTGGGACCTCTTGTGTTCATGGCTGTAGCTCAAATACTCATTGTAGCATTTCCAGGCAAACAAAAACTTGGGGCTTATAGCAGGGTTTTGGAGAGGTGCACTCAGGACAGGCTCTGAGCTGCCCTACCCAGGCTGCCTTGTTAAATTAAAGGTGGGAACCTTCCCACCACTGAGTGGTGATGGAACTACTCAAGTGGATCATTGCAGGGAAGGGCAGGAAAACCACTTGTGACCCTTGATGCACTACAAAGCCCTGGGTCTTCCAGCTGAACATGTTAGGAGGAGTGAGATCTCTGTATTTAGCCCAGGAGCTTTCCAGAAGAGGCATAGCTTTGTGCTTTAGGTACTGGGACATGTCTTACAGACATAGTGACACACTGCCCGGGTAATCCCACTCCTGTGGTGTGGGAATCACATCTACTTGGTTTTTCCCTTACACAAAATGGATGTGAGAGTTCCTGACCCTTCAGACTCTTGAGAGGATCTTACTACAAGGATGAAGATTTTCTGTTGCTATGAGAAAGAAGAAATTGGTGTGAGGATGTGTGCCTATGTGAACACCATAGTTTGGCAAGGAAGTGGAGAGTCCTAAAGCCTGGAAAATAACTTAAAAAATCCCTGATGGGTTTCCAAAAGTCCCTTCTCTGAACAGAGCTCTAAGAATTTTCTGGAGTTTGAATGGGTAATTTAGGGGAAGCCTGTGGTGCCTGTCTCAGGTGCAAGACTCCAGAGCTGTCTGGGTCAGAGGTACTGACATTGCAATCACTGCTGTGCTTCCTCAGGGCACCAAGGCTGTATCTTGCCCTTCAGTGAGAAGTGGTGTGAGCTAGCAGGAGCTCTGGTGTGCAGCTGGTGTGTACAGGAGGGCTGCACTGATGGCAGGTTTTTATCAGGAGCCCCAAAACCAGGGCTTAGTGCCAGAAAGTTGCACTTTCTTTACAGATACACATGGGACTTCTGTTTCTTACTGAAAGCTCATTGTCACTTGAAAATATCAAGAGTGACTGACCTACTTTCTGTTGGCTTCCCAAAAGATCCTGGTATCCCCTCACCCCTCCTGGACTTCACTATGGGATCCATGATCTGATTTCAGGGAGGTGCTGAGACTCTGTTTTCACAGTGCCAGGTACCTCAGAGGTCATGGGGATGTGTTGCTGGCATGCTGACTTTGTGCTCCCTTCCAAGCCTGCCAAACAGAAATGTCAGAGCAGCAGCTCCACTCTGTCCTCTCACAGGGCAGAGAAGAGGCCATCAAAGTACTTTGATCCTCCAGCCTAAGAAAGAAACACTGCAGAAGATGTATCTGGTCACCCATGTCCCCATGTGTGCCTCTGCCAGTGCCATGCTGTGCAGAATTACATGCAAATCTTTTGGCATGTTCATCTCTACACCATGGCTTTCCGAGGTTTGCTGAGGCTGGAGGACACTGATGTTCTCTGAGCCCTTTCAGAAATGTCTTCCTTCCTTTGAGAAAGGAAGATGCAGTGCCAAAGATGCAGAACCAAAGCAGCATGCAAGAACAATTATTAAACGTTGTTAATTAGGATGTGTGAAGATGGTCCCTCTCCCCTTTTCCTTTGAAGCATGAAAGCCCAGAGGGAGCCTTTATTAAAGTCAACAAAGAAATCTCAAAGGGAAAAATTCCCTTCTTTAATGTGGTCACACACATCATCTCCTGCCTGGTGTGACCTGACATGTGAATGTGATTAGGGCTGTGTCACACTGGGGCACAGGCACACTGTGCCCCGAGCCACGGAGCGGAGAGAGGAGGAGAACAGGGAAGGAGTCCACACAGCTGGTCTTACATCCAGATGCTTGGATCCTGTTGCTGCTGATGCCAGAAATGCAGCATCTGTAGCTTGCTTTTGATGGACCACATATCTTTTGTTAACTACTTTTGATTTAGCGTGTTCTCTTTCCAAAGCAGCCTCTGATAAAAGCGAGCTGCCAGGTCCAGGCTAGCAGCTGGATAGTCCATCCTGGATTGTCCTGCCAGAGGGATGGATGTTGCATTACTCCCCAGATAAGTTTTGTCTGTGTGTTTGAAAACAAACTGGAGCCTCACAGCAACCTGATTATGGTGGTGCTGGTGGGCTCAGGGAAGCCCATCAGAAATAGCAGAGATCCTGCTGTACTTTGGGAATTGGGGTAGAAAAACCTCCAGGTTCAGCTTGGTTACGTAACAAGCAGTCACAGCATTACTTCCCACTCAAATTCCCAAATAGCATCCATTTGTAGGCATGAATACTTTGTCCTCTTTAATCCCAAATGTCAAAGACAGGATTTGAAAAGTGCTTCAAAATTTTAGCTTTCTTCCTAAAACCTCACAGGGAAAGGTGGGGTCTGGTGAGCTCTGATCCATAGGATCAAACACACCAGGGTCTTGCACTGGAGCTGTATTTGCTGCTGGATGCAGGTGATGAAGACAGGGCACAGTATATTGCATTCTACTTTTGTTGTATGAAAATATGAGATAAACATGAGGAAAGATGTCCTTTCCCCTCCCCTGAGCTGCTCTGTGGGCTGGTGAGAGCAAGGCTTGGAGGCTTCTCAGGAAAGCTTTGGTAATCATAGAGATAAAACAGGGCAGGGCCAGTATAAAACTCACAGAGTGGAGAATCTGTAGCTTCATGGTCTCTTCAGGAACATTGCTGGTTGTTCTATCAGAAATGTTTTGCCTGAAGAAAACAGTGCAACATGTTCTGTTCTTGTCCTGCTCTGTGCCATTTCTTTGGTTAGGTCTGACCATATTTTATCTAGATAATTTTCAAAAATACCAGGATTTCCTCCTCCCCCCGTTGTTAATTTAGGAATGGGGCAGCGCCCTCACTGAGCTCTTTTACAGCTGATATTACTGACCACATCCCTCTCCATGTCCCAGAGCTAGGCCATGGGCTTGGATTTTTCCAACCAAAATTTTTCCTCCCTTTCTTTTCTGAAGAAGAAAATAAATAATAATTAAAAAAAAAAAAGACAAATGAAAACAAAACAGTTTCCAAAGAGAAGCATCCAGACACTTCCTTCTGATACCCAGATAGCTTGGCACGTTCATCTAATCTTCTGCCTTGACTGCTGGGCTGGCTGGCCACATCTGAAAGAAGGAGGATCAGCCAGCAGTCAGGGCCTGGATCCATGAGCAACGTTGGTGGCAAGGAGGCCTTGGCAGTGGGTCCCTCCCTCCCAGCCGCCTCCTTCCCCCGCTGGAGGCTCCAATTGTTGGGCCATGGCACACGAGGCTCCACCGAGCCCAGCGGAGCCCTACAGGAGCCGGCTCCGTGCTGTGAGCAGACAATGCAATTAGCTGGGTTTCACAATGTGCCACTTTGGGTGACCTTTCCAGGGAAAATAATTAGAGGGAGACCATGTCTGCTGTTGATAATTGGCTTCATTAGCTCTGAGGTTAATTTCAGAGATGTGCCCAGGAAGCAACAGAAGATGCTCAGGGGAGGCTGCCCAGTTAATTATTTGTAAAATAAAAAAGCCCATAGGCTTTGTCCTTGTGTGTGTGTTCAAGGGAGTCCACAGGGCAGCCTAGGCCAATGGGGAGGTTGGGCCCTTCTCCTGCTGTCACAGTGATGGTGGGATCAAACAGCCTCTCAGAATGGGAAGTCTCCAACCCCTTGGTACTGGCTTGCCTGACTATTAGGGGATTTGAAACCTGGGGTCTGGATTTGCAAGGGCCCACATGGTTGCCCAGGCTGGAGTTGGAGGACAGGACTGGCTGCAGCACAGGCTCTCATTTCTCAGATCTTGAGGTGCAAAAGGGACATCCCCTATGGAGACCTGTTCTTCATCATGGCACTGAGGGTCCAGGGGATGGGAGAAAGATAGGCAGGAGGAGAAGCACCCTGGGCAGCAGAGCCACAAACCCTCTCCATACTGCATTTGGTCTGGCACCACAGACACAAGTGCCACTTTCTGTTTGTCACCAGGGCTGTCCTTGCATTGCCCAGGAGGTTTATCCATAGGACCATGTCCTTCTCTACACAGGCAATTAGAGCCCAAACCTGAAACTATAAGGGCTTTGACTTCCTCTCACCAAAGCTAAACTGACTCCCAGTGGCTTTGGTGGGGTTTGCCCAAACCAGGGCCTGGGGAGAGGCACAGCCTCAGTGTGTTCCCTCAAAGCAGCATCAGAGCAGAAACCAGTTTTTCAGGCAGGAGAGTAAAAAAGGCTGGGACATGAGCACTTGGGAATACATTCCCACGGCAAGCAGTTGGGCAGGAAAGAAGTGACCAGGTCAGAGGAAAAGCATATAAACAACCCAGAGAGAGAATCTTCTTGGCTGCCAGTTTGTTTACATCTCGCAGAGGAGAGCGTCCCAAGCCGCGTGCGTCTCTGGCTAAATACGACGCAGAGTTCCACTGATAACGAAGGGAGAGCACTCCCAGAAGTCACGTCTGTATTTCCTGTCCCAGTTTTGGCATAAGGAAGTACTGTAGGTTGTACCCTAATATAATGATCAAAGGATCTTTTGTTTGCTTGGGTTTTCCTTTCCTTGGGCACACAATTCCCTGGGAAAGCTTTCTGCAGTGTGGTGTGGACAGCGGAAAGGTGGGAAGCGTCTGGGATGCGTATGAGAGACAGACCCTTCCTCTTGGCCTGAAGGAACCCATTCCTGAGTGTGGCTGGACCTGGGGAGACTTTGTGGATCAAGGTTAAAAACTGCATTATCTGATAAAGACTAGGGCTTTTAAGGGAGCCAAGAGAACCTGGAGACAGAGGTACCAAACCATCCCATTGGAAACTGAGCATTTTTATGCTCCTGAGATTTTAGGAAAATCCAACTCAGAATTTCCTGGCTTAGGGGCTACTCTTTTGTCCTTTATTATCCCAAGTATTCAGATCAGCTCTTGGCACTCAACTCCTCCCTATCCTGTCCTCTTCCAGCAGAAAGTGCATCCACCTAGTGATGGAGAAGAAGTTATGCCTTGATGGTGGTAACATACCTTAAGGTTATGTTGGATCATCCCAACTTCAAGTTTCTCATTTGTGTTTGGAGTCCAATTTTACCTTTATCAGCAATTGCAGCTAAGCTAATGTACATGATGTACTTCTGTGGACCCTCTGGTGTGCACATGTTATGTGACAGCATTAGTTCAGTTTAACACTCACTAGAATGCTTTCTCTTTGTGAAAAACATCACTAAAATTCAGCATGTTTAGGAATAGCGAGGTCCAGCAAGATTTATTTGAGACACCTGTACTCAATGTCCAACTGGTCTAAATCCATCTAGATCCATGGAACTTGAAGCAGCCACACTGATTTCCATGAGCTGGGTGTACCCCAATAATCTGCAGCTCATACCTCATTAAAGGTCTCAGAGTCATTTAAAAAAATGTTGTTTTCTATTCCATGCTATAAGATTTCTTTTTTCCCCCCCAAAGTTCTTACAGTGAAACATGTTCATTTGTTCACAGACTGGTTCTGGTTTTTGCAAGAGTGTTCCTGGGTAACATTTTCTCAGCAGTTGAGAGGATTTACACCAAAGGTTTGGTCTCTGCAGTTGGGAGGGTGGGTGGCTGATGAGATCACATGCTGTTGTTTCTGCTCCATGAATCAAAGCCTTAAAGCTCAGAGTTGAAGGTCCAAGAAAAAGAAATTAATAAGTAACAGGCTTCTAGGAAAGATCTTTGGAGATCTAAGTGTTTGGTCAAAATTAAGGAGGTCTTGTGAAACATTTTCACAAGTACCTGAATGTTTATTAATCATCATCTCAGGCTGTGAAGAGACAGAACCTACCCCAGCACTTCAGTGATGCTCTTTGTTTATCTTTTTTCTACTGGCATTAGTGCAAGAATTGGTTCATTTGTAATTAGTGCTTTGAGCACAGTCTTTTGTTCTAAATCACCCATTTATTTTCTCCCTCAGAATCACGGCTCTAGCTTTATAACCTCTCCACACAGATACAGCCTTAAATCAACATTTGGCTTCAGGCTAGTGATATTTCTCTACCAGAAAAATATCTGGCAGCAACTCCCCAGTGGATTTGAGAATTAGGCTGTATTAAAAATAAGGTTCTATTTGGTCATTTCTCCTATGCTGTCTTTGAGCAAGCGTAAAGCTCGCTGCTCCTTTATCCATGTCATTTGTGGATTTCCATAGTGCCAAAGGAGGCACATAGCATGCTGCAAAGGCAGATTACCCAGAACAAATCACATGGTGAGGGTTGCAGTGTTACAGGCATCTGGCTTCGGGAAGATTTGCTCCTGAAATGAAGTTTGATGATGAAGGTTAAATGAACACTTGGAAATTATGGGAATCTGGAGAACTGTGAGACTCCTCTAGCATACAGGAGATCTTTATTTGTCCTTTCTTGGTGCAACACTTCCCTCACTTGCTCGCTTCCCTCACTTTCCCCTTTCCCTTCTATCATGGTTTAACCTCAGCCAGCAACCAAGCCCCACACAAGCTGTCTGCTTCGTCCCCTCTGGTGGTGGGGGGGATCAGAACCAGAAGGGTGAGAGGGAGAAAACTGGTGCTGAGATAAAGACAGCAGTGGTCGTGAAATCAGTGACATCATCCAAGGGCTTGTTTTGAGGAAGAATTGCTGGTTTCTTGGGTCATGGACACTGTTGGGTGCAGGGAGTTTGCAGTGAGCAGGTGTGGCCCTCACCAGCCCCCTGATGTGTTTTCCCCAGCTGTGTTCAGACCTGTGTTCACCACAAGCCCCATCCCACTAAACTGCCCTTCATGTGTGTTAATTTTCATTTCTGAGCAGACGCAGGAAACCAGCCAATATGTGAAAAGAGGAGATAATGGCATGACCTGTCTAAGTTTGGAACCAAGGCCTGATTTGCAGTTTTGAGTCAGCTCTGTTTTTTCTATAATCAACTGAGCAAACGGGTTTTGGATAAAGCACAACCTGTGTTTGCTGGGTAATACCAGTGAACAGAGAGCTCTGGAGCAGAGCAGAGCTGGCAGCTGCTGAGGGTGAGCTCACCTTCGCTGTGGGATTTTATTGTGCTTGGATGTGGCCTCAGAGAACCACCACAGTGCAAACACTCGCCAGGAGTAAACATCTGGAGGCCAGAGCTGTTGCTCGGTCCCTGTGTGCAGTATCTCGCACAGAGAGGTCCCAGTCCAGGCCAGAAATGTGTAGCAAATAACAGCAAAAAGAAGAAAAGCATTTTTTGGCAAACACAGCTAATTAGCCCATCATTCTTCTGTTCCCTGGAGATGACCTAACAGAGTTGTCTTCAAAATCCAGTGATTTTGTAAGAATGTAAATATTATTTTAGTCATCTTTAAAATCACTTGTTCAACTGTCAAGAATGGCATTAGTGTGAGAGAGGCTATTCTTTCAATTACATTTCCTCTTTCCTTTTCCTGTCTCATAATTTTTAGAGCCACCTGTGTAGACTATTTCTCAATACCTTTATTTTTGGCAGCAGGTAATCTTGTCACTAGTGCTGGGAGGGGTTCTTTTCTTCTTTTAAATCATTTTTCATGTCACTTTCTTTCTCCAAGCTCTGAGATGGAAGGTTGTGAAACCTTGTCATAATTCCAGAGCTCTGCACTTTCCTCACCCAATCTGACAGGCATGGTTGAGTAGTTCACACCTGGCCCTGAGGGTCAGGGCACCTCGACCTATTTTAGGTCTTTCCTGTATTTACCATGTGACCCTGAATGAGTCACACTGAAAAATGTGACTGGAAATTGCAGTAATGAGAATTTCTTAAGCCTTGGCTTGACTCTGCAGTGAGCTGGGTTACCTGCCTCACTGTTCTTGGGGAGAACTCTCAGATTTCATACCTTGGACCTACACTGGTGCCTGGTGTCTTGAGATTAGCACAGGGGATGGACACTGCTAGGCAAAGAACAGCTGCTTGCCAGGAGCCCTGTGTCATCAGGGCTGTCCCACCTCCACTCAATGGGCTTTGAGTGGTATTAAGAAAGCCCAAATCTTAAAAAAAAGTGTAGTGAAACTTGCACAGGGTTTTATGGAAGCCTCAGGTGCTCCACCATGCTTGAGAGCCTCAGGCTTTCCACAGCCATTTTCCTCATCAGCTGCTGAATGTCCAGGGCCTTCCTCACAGACAACTTCATTTTCTGCCACAGTCACCTGGTAAAGTGCCTCCCAGGCCAGGATGCACACAGTGACCATGGCAGTGAAAGGCAGTCATTTGAAGAAGTACCTGAAACTTTTAAGTGTATTACAGGAGGTGCAGATGAAACAGAGGATGTTGAAGGCCCCCAGGGTCAGTCATCTTGTAAAACACATGGAAAAGTTGTCTTCATTTCATGAAACAACATCTTTCACAATATGGCCTGTGGTTATTTAGCAAGTCAGCAGAAGCAGAATTTCATGCTCTTGTCCCCTTTGTGGGCACTAAACATAGGAACAATCTATACAAGTGGTTTGTTTCCATTGCCCTGCCACTGCTCATTCCAGGGTACTGGTGCACAGAGGCACTCAGATAAAACAACTGAAGCCCATCTAATCTCTAGTTAAAGCAAAAGCTCTGTAAAACACTCTCAGCTTTTCAGAGGTGTTGGAAGCTGAGTAGTTTTCACACCTCCCTGCAAAGCAGCAGTGCTTCCTGCAGCCCCATTTCATCTCAGGGGTCTCCTCCAGCTCAGGCTGTGACAAGGTGAGGGAGAGCCATTTAATGTAAGGATGGAAGAAACTGCTGTGTTTCAGCTGTAGACTTGAGTACATTGGAGTCCCTGGGTGCTAAGCAAAAAGTCTTCCTCACCTCTGTGATGTGCCTGATGAAGGCAAGGAGAGGGAGAGGTGTGAATCTGGAGGAGCACTGCCCACTCCTGCTCGTTGCACTTCTCATTAGCAGGAACCAGGGGTCTGAGAGTCTCAATCCTGTCTGAGTTTGCAAGAAACACTTGGGGAGGGCTTTTTTGTATTTAATCAAATCCAGGAACAACAACAACAAAATAAAGGTGTGCCCAGTCAGCCCAAGAAGTGAGCAGATGAAAATAAACCAGTAAAGCATGGAGCTAGACACCAGCAAGCATGGAGGGGATGTGTGGGACCCAGGATGTGACAGAGCCAGAGACATCCACCCAGGATGTGGAGAGCCAGAGGAGGTTATACAAGGCTTCTAGGGAGGAGTGCTCACATTGAGGGCTTCAGAAGTGCTGGAGACTTTTCTCCTGTATCACAAGAACTGTGACAGCTAGTGGAAGAAGAGGAGGAGATAACTGTGTTTCTTCTGGCAGGGCAGTCTGCAGTTGGGAGATAAAGCACAAGGACTGTTTTGTCTGTGCCTTCACACTTTTTCCTTATTGTGTCTCCAGTGTCTCTTGCCATGGGTCCTCACTCTTCATGGCTGTGTTTGGAGGGGGAGGAGCAGGGTCTGCTCCCTGGCTCTGGTGCAAGTAGAGCAAGGCAGGTGCCAGCCTAGAAGTGCCTGTCCTGAGCACCTTTCTCCCTTTTCCTTTGGGCAGATAGTCCCAACGCCAAAGGCTGGACACCTCAGGACAGAGCACGTCCAGGAGACATTCTTTGGTGGGTTGATGTTGGAACCTTTGCCTGTCCTCTCCCATCCCTCCCTTCAATCTTGCCCTTCCTTTCCCACTGTGGGAGATCTCAGCACCATCATTTTCAGCCCCATTCCTCTACACACCACTTTCACAGTGGGATTCATTCATTTCCCCCATCTCCCCACTGCTCTGCTGTGTGATGCTTGTTGCTGATGCCATTTTGGGGACATACTGGATCTTTGAAAATAATGTGACCTTGTGCAATCCCAAGCATTCAGATAGGATATTTGCTGCTTGATTTTCTACTTTAACATTGTGTTTTCTGGGACAAAGAGCCATGAGATCAGGCTGTGATGGCAAAGAATGGTTCTTTCCAAAGAATGCTAGTTTCCTTGGGAAAAGAGACTGGACTCCCCATGTACAAACCACCTTTTCAGGCACATTAGGAGTAATGGCTGTCAGATGGACGGAGTGAGCTGGGAATACACAGCCAGTGTAATTAGTTGGTGCACGACTGGAGGAAATTAGTTAATTCAGGCTTTGATTCTGTCCTCTCAGAAGAAAACAAATGAGAAGACATGCCATTAGAGGAGATGAGTTGTCTTAATCACTGGTTTGACATTCCTGTTCTTTCTGTTGGACACCTTTTGCCAGCAGAGATTTGGGTCTGGCTGAGGGTGCCAAACAGGCACTGCATTAGTCCTGGAGGAAAAGTAGTGGCACGTTAGCTCATGGCTCAGAAACTTCCCAGCAAAACTACACTGGTGTAACGAAACCCCAGTCTCTGGGGCAGCCTCAGCGTGTGGATGCACTGCTGACTGTGGGGTAGGAGAGATGCTACGTGATTTTACTGCTCTAACCCTTCGGTGTGGTGGTGAGGGGACACTTGTGACGGAACATTTACGGAGGTGGACGTGCCGGTGGGCGTATTGTGACTTAGATCACAGTATCTGCTGGAGGCAGTGCGTATTTTCCTCCCCTGTGTATATATATATTTAAGTAGGCAGCAGTTCTGCGGCGTTGCTCACATCAGCCCACCAGCCCTACCTAGCTCATGGATAAAAGAGTGTGACAAGTTCAGATTTTGGGGGAAACGCTGTCGGGGCCTCTGCCCATTGTGCACCCGTGGGGTTGGGGGTGGTCATGGGGAGCCCATCTCCAAGATGGGTGTCAGACACAAGGATTTAAGCCATCCTCATGGATCTGTAGCTCAGCAGGGAAGGGCTGCTCTTCCCTGAACTGTAAACCAAGTCCTAGCTCTGGTAGATCCTGTGGATCTCAGTATGCTTCTGGCTAAACTCACGGTGGCACAGATTTTTACCTGAGGAGAAATCCTGTGTGTAGAAGTCATAAGTAGAGAAGCCACATTCAGCTGGAGGGGAACCAACCTCAGAGCAGTTTTAATCCTCATACAGGGGACAGCCCCAGTGCAGGGGTTTTCTTGGTCCCTTTCTGTGGTCCAATAGCTCAAAATAGACACGAGTAGCTCCACTACCACTTTTATTAGAAAAGGGGGTATTTGGAGGGGCTGGAAAGCAAGGTGTGAGAGGCAATTACACACCCTGAGCTTGGAGCCCAGTCGTGACTTTTATGATCTCATTTCCTCATCCACACACAAACGCTTGGCCCAAGCCCAATCTCTGCAAATGAGCTTTGGTCACCACTGGTTTTAATTAGCAGGAACAGTCCTGTGCAGTGTTCCCAATAAGTTAATGACAAAGTATCAGTCTCAGTCTCTGGCAGTTTTCTCTTCTTCATCCTGCCAGAGGGCTTTTTCTGAGCCCCAAACCAGCCCCTTGATCTCCGCTTCCAGGAAACCTTTATAAAATTCAGACCAGATTCTTGATCAAGAACCAAATGTTTCAGCCAGAAAGATTTCTTTTTTCCTTCTTCTTTTTTTTTTTTTTTCATTTTATTTTTGGGAAGGCTGAATGGAGGATGATTAAATCTGAACTGAATCTGAACAGATGATATTTTCAATGGCACGTTTAGCATTGCTCTGAGGAGGCTCCAATGGGCACAGCGCTGCCATTGTTTTCTTAAAAACGTCAGTCAGGCCAATGTGTTTAAACAGGTTTGGCTGTTACCTTCTTTCCTCATGTTTCACAAGTACAACCAGTGAGTCATGTGCAATATTATTTATTTGTATTCCAGCACAGCAGTGACAGGCTCTTGTGGGAGGCAACTGCAGAAAGCCCAGCGAGGGAAGGGCTTTGCTTTTAAAGAGGAACCCAGCAAAACCCCCGAAGTGCTGGCTGAAATTGCCAGCGCCCATCCATGCAGCAGGGATGGAGGTGGCCGCCCTCCCATGGCATGTGCCACTGCACGGAGCTGATGTGACTCCCTGTGGGGCACCATGGCCTTGTTGGCCATGCCAAAGAGAGGGCAGAGCTTCTCTGAGCTGAGGGACAACCTGGTGCTGCTCAGTGACCACTTGCAGTGGAGCCAGAGCCCAGCCACTGCTCTGAGCTCTGCTGGGGTGCCCCGGGGGGGTCACACAACACGGGCTCCCATTCTGAGCATGCAGCTGGGTGAGTGAAGGAAGCCTGACATACCTGGAGGTCTCTACCTTCATTTGAAAAGCCCCCCAGTGCATGGCAGTGAGCGAAGGCAGCGTTGCAGGGCCCGTCCATCTGTGCTCTCTGAGGGATGCAGTGTGGGTAGATCACCCTGCCTCTCCCACACCCAGCACCCAGAGTGACTGCCCGAAGATGCTTTTCTGCATTAAGGACTGTGCCTCTCCAGACCTTAGTTAACGTCTGGATTAATGCAGAATCGTGAATTATTCATCAAACTGCCAATGAGGCCATTAAGTTTCCCATCTTTTGAAGATACCGGTACCTATTCCTAATACAAGAGCAAAGGAGGAGGCTGCAGATCTAATTGCAGGCAACAAAGTGAGGAAGACTCCTCGTCTGCTGCTTTCCTAGTGAGCCTGAAAAGCCTCTCTTTTATAGAGGTGTCAATAGCAATTTCATTCTCTTTTCAGAGGAACAAGTGCCTTTAACCATTTAAACGTACTTAAACGAATGGCTTTTGTGCTTCCATTACAGACACAATGCAGAGAAAACCAGCCCCCGCTGGATGCAGGGTCCCCTGCTGGGGAAGGTCCAGCCTGTGGCCAGAGGGGTCGTGGGTGCTGCTCTGCCCTCCTGACCCACCGACCTCTCCCAGCTGGGACAAGCCTCTCCCTGCTGATCTGAGCCTGGATGCAGGGCTGCAGCGTGTGACACAGCCACAGAGCAGAGCCCATCGCCTCTGAGTGACACCCTGCCTCATCCACCAGACACTTCCAAAAACCCCCACGTTGCTCCAGGAGGCCTGGCATCTCAGGAGGCGGTTTCTCTCTGTTTTGCTTTCCCCTGCTGGCTTTGTCCCACTCAAAACTGCTCATGAAAATGGCCTTCTGAAGCCCATGGAGGTCACTTTGCTGCAGAACTCAAGGCCCTGCCCAGGCATGGTGGTTCTCTTTGTTGTTCAAAATACTCCAAGAGCTCCAAACTAAGGGGATGACAGCAGAGTTAATAAATAATAAAACACATCAGTAGTTCTGGGGGATTTTATAGCCACTCCTATCTCAAGATCTCAAAAGGTTTCACAAATGTTAATTTCTGGAGCCTTACAGATGCTCTTGACAGACTGAGTGGAAAAGAGTTGGGACATTGCAGGAGAGCAAGAACCAGATCACAGCCTCTGCCCCCAGTCAACCTTTTGGGCCACAGCTCTGGGCAGCCTGCACTGTACATCCAGGGATGCTGCTTTTTCTCCCTGATTTTTATATGCACAGCACCATTTTGGTTGGATAGAAACAAAATCAGGGAGGCTGCTTCCTCTCGTTGAAATTTTTTCCAGCAACTTTCAGCATAAATAGCCCAGAAGAGTGGTGGTGATACCCATCAGTAAGCTCTGGCCCTTTTATGTGCTGTGAACCATGTCTTGAAGGGAGCATAGCACCACTGTCATATTATTTTGACATTAAATTGCAATTAGTATTAAGTGATAAGGGAAGGAGATTGTCTGGTGCAGGCAATCTCATCCTTCAGGTAGAGTTAAACAAATTAATAGTTAAACAAGGACTTTATTGAGGTTTGAGGCTAGTTTGCTTTCACAGTCATTCTCTTAGGGATTGTATTAAACCTGGTCCCAGTTAGCTCATGGCTGGAGTGAACCTGAGGAGGCTTTGCTGGGCAGGATGAAGTACCACAACTGGAGGAAAGCCTGGAGGAAGACTCCCTGTCTTCCTTTCTACATGCTTTCAAGGTGTTTGCAAGCTCACCACATTGAAATGTGTTTCTTTTGCCATTGCAGTGGCCTTGACTGACTTGGTGCTCAGCTTGGTCTGAAGAGGGAAGCAGATGGCAGCAACTGAAAGCTAGAGTAAGAAGAAGTTGCCTTGTCTGAGTCTTTCAGGGAATAAAGTCCTGCTGAGCAGCAATATTAACGACAGAAAAGGGATGAGATGTGAGCAAAGAAACATGAGGGGGTTTGGTACAAGTGGAAAGACACATAGGATCTGTCTGCTTAGGAGCACACACAAATGCCCAAAACCCAGGGCTGCTTTTGGGGCACATCTGTCCTCGTATGGTCATTTGCATTTCCTAAATTTCTTCAGTTCAAACACACCTGATGTGTAGGGAATCTTTCCAACTGTACTGTGACCTGTGTGACCACTTGGCACCAAGGTGAGCTCAGGGGAAGGGAGGGATTGTGGCAGAAAAAAGAGACCAGTGATGCGTTTCTCTTCATCCCATCTAAAACTGACTTTTTAGTCTTGGCACAAGGCAGCAGGGAAGAGAAGGGACAAAGCAAGGCTCGAAATGCATTTTTCTCTCTGACCTGTGCTCAGTTAGCTCCTCTCTGACAGCTCCCCAGGACAAATCATCTGTGCTGGCAGTCTCTAGTGAGGAAGATCACATCTCCTAAGTGAAGCTTTTTTCACCCACTGAAGATTTAGTTGGTTTTGGACTGAAGGCCAAAAAAACCCCATGGAGACTTAGGTCCTCTTCTGTTTCCAGAAGCAAGGGGAGGAGGGAGTGATTTCCACTGCAGCAGCTGAGTACACGACAACGTTCATGGTCCATGCCAGGGCTGCCTTGCTGCACACTAAAAGTTCTACCAAATTGTACCAATTAATGATCACTAAAAAATCTAAGTGGATTAAAATAATTTCAGAAATAATTTCCAAAAATACAATAGGAATTTAGCATCTGCACTTATCTGCAAAGTAGTGATTCTGGTTCAGGAGTGATGCTGGAAGCAGCTTCTGAACTGTGTTAAGATCTTCCCTGGCTAATACAAGCCCAAAGTGGCTACAGCTAAAGCAAAATGCTTATGTTGCTTTATAGAAAGGCTTCCCAAGTTCCTGGATAACAAGAGCAAAGGAGAATCCAGTTGATTTTGGTTTGGTTTTTTTTCCTTCCTTTTTATCACCCTCAATTTTATTTTAACCCACTTTGGTGGGAGGTGGATTCATTTGCTGCTATTGGTGCTGATGCTAAAGCCTGCAGCATCCCAAGGTTCAGTGAGCCACAGATGAAGCCCTGCCCCTGGGTTTTTACCAGCTTGTCTGAAAAAATGGGGAAGGCACAGCACAGAGCCACAAAAAGAGAGGAGAGCTAGAGAAAATAGACATCAAGGGTGAGAGAGCTGTTTAGCGAGGCAGAGAGAAGTGAGCAGCAATCTGACTTCTGTGCCCAAGTACCTGCACAGAGAGAAAGCACCAGATATGGAAGGGCTCCTTTATCTTGGGAGGTAGATCAGGGCGTGCATCCCTGGCTGGTGAAAAGAAGCAAAGAAAGTTTAACAGGGCTTGTGTTTTTGGCAGCAGGGACAGCAAGCCTTGGGGACAAATCACCCACAGCAGAGGCTGCTTTGTCTCAAACACTCTAATAGTCCCTCTTTTGAGATAAGCGTAATCAACAGAAGCCATTAATCTTAATGTTGGGGTAATTAAGCTTAATACAGGGCAACTGCATGAAAATGAATAGGCTGGGATGTACGGGAAGTCAGATGGGATAATTCTTTGTGGCCTTCCAGTATACAAACAAGCTTTGTAGTCCTAACATGAGCCCCAGAGGCTCGCTGTGTTTTACTGTGAAAAGATGTGGGTTTATTAACACCAGATACCCTTCCAGACCACTTTCACAGAAGCTGGAGGATGTTGCTGGCGTAGAAACGGCACTGGAGTTTTTGAGAGTGTTGGCAGATGTGCTCCTGCTTTCCTTTCTGCACCCGGGGCCTGCAGGATGTGAAGGGACCCAGCTCCAAGGGCCGCTCCCGCCCCGGGCGTGCTGGGCGCTGCTGCCGGGGAGGGGCTGGGCAGTGCCACACGTGTGCTCGGCAGCTGCCACACGATGAAAGGTCAGCCCCCACGCTGCCATTTGCAGCGGGAGCCAGCCGGGAAGATGTCCGTGGTGGAGGTGTCCCTGAGCAGGGAGGGCGGCAGCGCCGGGGGCAGAGCACGGAGCGGTCTGTGCAGTGTAAATGTCACTGCCCATCCTCCTCTGCCCGGCCCTCCACAGCCCCGTGACGGAAACCTCTCCTCTTTATCGAGGGAAATGCATTTCTTTCTGTCTGCTTTCCCTTCTGCAACTGCGCTGTTTCTGATTTTATAGCCACGTGTTTATTTCGTTAATTGTAAAATCGCCGTTAGTTTCAGCCACGTTGTTGTGTTGAGCGGCAGAAGGGAGAAAATGTGAATATGCTGTTCTCCCCAAACCTGGAGCACGTACAGCCAGGTGGCAGTTCAGGCTTGGCTTCTCATCTGGAAGCTGGAGCTGTGTTTCTAACAATACAGCACCCACCCAGCATGAAATTGTAATGGATCACGCCTGGCCCTAGGTCCTTGGCTTATCCTTGGTTGACACTGAATTAAAGGACATGATGTGTGGGACTCAGTAAATCCCTAACCTGCTGTCCCAGAGACAAATATTACCAACCACACCATGCTGACACACGAGATTAGTGGAAGAGGTGCCCTCAGTGCCCCAGGCAGAAATGGGTCAGCTCCTATTTGGAAAGCTCTCTACTTGAAGTGAGTAGCGATGCAGCCTGTAGAAATAAAAGGCCAAAAATCCTGTGTTTTCTGCCTTGGAGCCCTGCTGAGATTCACAGGCAGTGAGTCCTCAGCAGCTGAACGGGACCATGTTTTGTGGTGGATATTGGCTTTGTGAATGGTATTTTATTAGAAATTAGGAAACAGTCCCTCTTAGGAGCTGCACTTAGTAAGTGTAAAACTCCTTCCTACCACCAAAGTCCCTAAATTTGTAGAAAGTATATCAGCCAAGCATTTGTTTATTAAAGGCTTTATTGTAAACTTTTCAAATATAACATCAGTGTCCCCACTGCTTCTAATAACTGAGTGCAGCAACAAGACAAATCTCATATCCATTCCCCTTTCCCTCTTCCCTTTGCCCTAATCAAATCCTTTATTCATGCTTTTTCTGACATACCAGGTTTTCTGGCTTGGTTCAGCAGTGACTAAGTAGCTGTACAGTAACAAAACAATGCTGTCTTTGTTCTGGAAAAGTGGAGAAATGAGATGTATAATCTCGAACTAAGGAAACTCACAAGTGAAAAGGAGGCCACGTGTATTCCAGCACGAGCTGGGTTGAATTTACCAGTGCTGCCTAGAAAGAGAGCAAAGAAAGAAAACAAACTCGTTTGTTGTTTTGTTTTTCCACCTCTTAAATGACCCAAAGCCCATCAGAGCTGATGGTGTTTTGCTGGTTAAACTGATGATACTCATCTGCCTCTCATACATTTGCCTTATTTTCTCCACCTCACTCTCCCACTGTCTGTTTGCTCTCCCACGCTGCACATGCTCATCCTGCCAGCCGGGATCACGAGGAGCCCTGACTCTGTTCTTTCTCCTGCGTAGCATCGTGTCTTCAGCTGGTATTTTGGACAGAAATCATCCCCAAAGCTGCACTTCACTTAGGACAGCCTACTGGGCTTCTTCCATCATGTGGGCCCCTCCAAAGACAGCTCAGTTGAGCAATACATGCATCCTGTATGGAAACCTTTACTGCATCTCTTCCTGGGTTATTTCAGTAGAGTCCTGTTGATTCACCGTGCTTGTAGAAAGCAAAACTGAAATGTAAGATGTTATCCCTGCTGTGTGACTCCTCAGGACAAGATGGCATAGCCCGTGTGCTTTCCATGGTGGTTTGAATGCCCCCTGTCTGCCTGTGCTCCTAGGCTGGCTACAATCCCTCTGGGAGCATCCAAAAAGGGACAGCTCCTATCTCCACAAAGGTGTTACTGCTGCAAGTGCAGGTGGGACAGATCCACTCGAGCTGAGGACAAACCCCTGCTCCTCCCTGGAGCTGGTGTAGCCAAGTGTTGAGCTTGAGAGCAAAGCCCTGTTTTACGTGCTGGTAACCCTGCAAAATCTGCACAGACATTGAAGGCATGCAGCAGGCAGGAAAGGGGAGTGCAGAAAGGGTGGAAGCCAGATGTGAGCTGGCTCATTTGAAGGTTTGTGCACAGACCTGGACAGTATTGCTTTGTCTGCTCTTTTGAGTCTGCCCCTCGAGCCACTCCACAGCATGTGCACCAGTGGTACAGTTAATTCCCCTGGGAAATTTGGCTCCTCCAACCACTGGATGGTGTGTGTAGTCTGCTCTGTTGGGATTCTGCCCTGCTGGGATGTGCTCCTGCTCTAGGTCTGGCCCTGAAAGGCAGAAAGATCTGCCTTCCCAGAGCCTGCTCTTTGGGACAAACATCTGAGTTGGCTACGGGCCACTGAGTCTGATGGGGAAGGGAGGCAGGGACAGCCTGACAAGGAACCCAACTGCCTGAGAAACTAGCTGGAAGCTCCTCAGAGGAGTAGAACGTGGGTGCAGAGCCAGGCCACAGAGCTGATGGGAAGAAAGACACCTGGAGAAGACTGTATTGAGCTCACAGCAGTGTAGAAGGCTCACTAAAACCAAGCCTAAAAGGAAGGACTTATCTTCCAGTCATGAGTGGGAGGGGAGTTTGTTTTAATCCTTTTTTTGGGGTAGTTCTTTATTACAGGAGTTCATTGCTCAGGAGTAGGAGGCAGTCACGATGTTCTCACAGCAAGGGAGGGCTTGGGTAGATCCACCTCACAGGTCTTGAGCTTCTGAAAACCCATGCATTTATCCCTTCAGCCAGTTTCTGTGGCCTTCTTTGGCCAGTCAGGACTGGTTATATCAGCACCAAGCCAGAGTGACTTCTTGGCCCAACCAGTGACCCCAGTGGGAGGGCAGCTCTGCTGGACTGGGAGTGTGCAATGTCCCAGCAGCACTTTGCAGAGCAGATCCTCAGGTTTCCAGCCTGCTGGGATGTGCTGCTGTAGCAAATCATGTCTCCCAGATTTTTCTTCATTGGTGGGAGCCTCATGAAACATGGGGCTGCCTTCTGCTCTCTCCCATGTCTTCGGGGTCCTTTGGGTACTGTGGGCCTGGTTTCTCCATCAGGGTGGTTCTCCTGTGTGTTCCCCATGGGAAGAGCCATCAGTGTGGTTGTGACACTGGAATTCATTATGAGATGACTGTGACAACTTCAGGAAATAAACAGGGGAGCAGATGGCCTTCCAGAGACCAGAAATCCCCTTTCTCTATGAACATCCTCAATAATTGGATGCGTAGAAAAACAAAGGAAGGAAGGAAAAAATGCTGCAGGCTTGGGACAGCCTGTGGGCAGAACTGCCTTAACACATGAGTGAGCCTTTTCTGGTGGCTGCAGCATGGTGGGCACCTGCAGAGCTGTGCATGAATCACCTGATATGCTCTTTGTTTCATTGTGCTGTTACTCACTGAGCTGTTGCAGGAAGTTTTCAGCCCTGCCACCTGAAAGCATGGTTATCCTTCAGGACCTGGCATTCCATCAGCTCGCTGGTGTGACCCAGTTACCTGATTTAACAGGGACAGTTTTTTCCTCCTTTAAGGGCACTGTTGTGAAAATATTCTCTTTGCTTCTCTGGTCTTGAGGCAGTGACTGAACCCCACTCTCCTTCCCCTTTCCCCATCCCACCCTGCCCATCTGTAAATCCTGTTATTCTGTGTTGAAATGCCTTTGCTGCACAACAAATTTCATCCTCAAGGGTAGAATTTGGCAATACACAGAAGACAGGAGAGCTGGAGAAGGCTGTGGAAGCAATGGACACCTAAAGCATTAGGTACTCCTCACAGCAAACCCTCTTGGCTCAAACCCTTTCTAGCCAGTTTTCATTTTTTTCTTAGAAGGGATTTTAGAATTTGATGCCTAAATAATTGCTGTGATAAGTGTTGTGTTTTCTGCAGCACTTTTGAGTTGTGCAGGAAAATGAAAAGCCTAAAATCTATTTCGTTATTTTTTTATGAAAGGCCTCAATATTCTCAGGATAGGGAGTCAACCTTCCAGCCACTTCTGAAACTGGTGGTAACTTGCTGATTTTCTGGAAGTGACATTTGGTGTCTCCCAGAGGGCTAAGGCACACAGTGATACCCTCCTTCGTGTTGAGAGTGTGCTGTCCTGGGTTTGCTCCCTGAGAAGAAGCAGATTGCCCTAAAAGTCCCTTGAATTGTGCTCCAGCCACCACTCAGCCACAAACTCACACACAGTGCTTTATATTGCCAGTGCAAATGGAAGTTGTTTCAAACAGCTCCTTGTCTGTAGCAATAAACTAAAATGAAGAGCTCCAAAATATGCAAAGATGCAAAATAATCCTGGCAGGGGGGAGTTAATCAGGCATTAAAACCCAGGGCAGAGTCCAGGCAGAGATTAGAGAGTTGCTCTTTAATCAAAGCAGCTGAGCTCTTGTGTGCCTGCTAGTAACACTGCTTTTCAACCTGGAATTGGAGTTGGAAAAGCAAGGATTTCCTGTAATTCCATTAATACTATTATTATTTGTGCAATGATCTGGAAGCATTCTCCTCATCTGTGGTGTGGGATCAGGTGCTGTCAGCCCAACCTCCTGTTCCTGCTTGAGCAGCAGTAAAATGGGAAGATCTGCCTGCCTTGGTCCCTCACATTGCAGGAACTGTGGCAAAGCTTCTTGTGAAGGGGAACAGCTCCCCTGGGCCCTGCTGCCAGCCCCCACCTGTGCTGGGCACTGTGAGGATGATGCTCTTCCTTACCTGCCCAGCTCTGGCAGCAGCCAAGTGCCAGGGCCTGGACACCACAGCACAACAGAGATGTGCTTGTGTGCAATGCCCAGACCCTGCTGTGCTCACAGCATTTGGTGTTTGGTGTGTAAGCTGGGAGCTCGGTCCCAGAAAGCTTTCCCTCATCACCTGTGCTGGGGATGATGCTTTCATGGCCTTCAAGGCTCCATCATCAACCAGGAGTGTTGCTGCTGGGTGGCTTTAGCCCTCAGGCACAGCCAAGCACTGGGCAGACCAAAAAAGGACCAAAAGCCACTTGAAGGTGTCAGCACTGAACACACAGCAGTGCCAGCAGCTGCCTCCTGCCTGATGGAGCTGTGCACATGTGAGAGCACAGGATTAGCAGGGCCCTGAGCTCCTTGCTGTCAGGATTTAAGGATGGATTTGAGCTGAGCAGCTCAAGCACAAGGCAGCTGCCCTTGTGGTCGGTGCTTGGCTTCTCCTGGCCCTCCTGCCCTGGATGCCCGTGTGTTTCACTTCTCACCAGGCTGCCTCTCTGCACGAGTGCCTCTCTTCCCAGCTCTGGCAAGGTCTCCACTCACCAAGCAGAGCTGGTGCTTACTGGAGCTTGCTGGACCCTCCTGGGTGCTTACTCGAGCAAAACTCCTTATGGCACTGGGAAGGCTGCCAGGTCTGTGAGAAATGGCACCAGGTCTGCACCTCCACGTCCGCATGGTCACTGAGAAATTGCAGCCCAGACTATTTGGTCCTTCCTAGTGCCTTACCTATTCCTATGTAGATAAGGGGGTGGTAGATAAGGAGCTCATTTTGGCAGTTTTCAAAGTTTTCATGGCTCAGGTTTTGTTCAGGTAGCAGGTCAGGCAGACACAGGTTGGCTTTACTTATCTCTGCTCTTGGAAAGTTTCTTGTCCAAACCTGGCTGCAGTCTGTGCCTTTTGCCTTCAACCCTCTGCATTTCCACGCTGATCCATTTGAGCAATGGTGTTTGAATGAGCTTTGCCCATCAGTTGCTGCATGATTCCATGTAAGGAACAGAGAAACAGAGCAAGTCCCTTTGTTTCCTCCAAGGGTTTTCAGGTGCCACAGTGACAGCTGGCTTGAGAGAGTAGATACAAGTCAACTTGCTTCCTAATTTTTTAACTAAACTCCAACTATTTCACTGTTCATTGATCATGACCTGTCTCCTCCCTAGCAGATGGATGTGTACTGGGAACATACTCATTTTTCAGGCAGAGAGAGAGGCTTTTCTCCATCCTAGGCATTATGCAGCCATGAGAAGTACTTGCCAGAGGCACTGTCTGCAGATGGATAGTGAGCAGCTCGCTGGCTGACCTGGCACTCTGCTCTTAAGTTTGGCTTTTCTTGATGTTAATGATCCTCACCACTTTCCAGCTAGGATAGTGCTGTATGTTGTGGGCCATACAGAGCACTAAAAGGAAATAAAGCATTTGGGAATTGGCCCATGCACACAAAACTCAACTGATCTTCATCTTGAAATTCAACAATAAATAAAAGGAGGTAAAGATATTTACAAGGACACCACCTTGTTGCTTTTCCATGCTAAAAGGCTATGAAATAAGGAGTGGAGATGTGTGTGCAGACACATGAGGATGCTGCCGGGCAGAGTGATCTCCAGGTCCTGTGCTGACACCCTGCTCCTCTCCATGGTGATGGGCTGCAGTACCCACTCCTTGCTGATTGATGCTTATTGCCATCAGGGCTGCAGGGCAGAAAATGCACTAAAAACAGGCCAGCCACAAAAACAGCTCTTCTGAGTTGATTTCTGCTGTGTTAGGAGAAAAACAGTCTATAAAGGAAAATACAAGAGAGAGCTGGGACAATCAAAGGCAGCACAGGGCAGCAGCAAAGACTGCTAAATAAAAGCAGTGGCAGTGGTGTGCCCCCAGCAAGGAATCGCTGCCTTCTCCATTAAGAGTTAACACTGGATCAGCACAATCCCTATTTTTAACTGTCTCCAGCAGTTTCCTAGCAGCCTGCTTTGACTGGGTTCTGCTGAAGGCCTGCCTTAATGTTAGTGCCATTGGGGAAAAGAGGAATTCCTGTGCTGGCCCGGGAGCGGCAGGACATTCCCAGAGTGTCCTGCTTTGCTCGTTGCCTTTTCCAAAGCTTCTGTCTGGTTGAAATAAGAGCCCTTCCAAAATTTCCAAGCAATTAAATTAAAACTCCTTGGAAGGCAGGCCTGGATTGCCTTTCAGGAAGGGAGGCTGACTGCAAGCAAAGTTAGCAGTGCTGGTGTTGAACTGTACAGCAATGCTTGGAGCAGTTTGCCCTCCCATGGCCAGTTGGAGCTTGCAGCTTCTGCTCTCCGATGCTGCCACAGAGATTTCCTTTGGCTCAGATGGATTCAGGCTCTGGATTAGCATTGTGCTCCTTGCCTGTGTCTTTACTCCAGCCCCAGGATAATCTGCCTGAAAGGGAGAGAAGGGGGTTTGCTGGAGCAAAGTGCTCTCATGGAGAGTGCCCAGCGCCGCCTTCTCCAGCAGCACCTGCTCCCTTGCAGGCAGTTCTGGCTTCCTGGGGATACCATGGGCCTGTTCTGCATTTTGTGGTTTGGTCACTTGTTTGTGGTTTGTTGAGGCTCTTGTGTAAGCTCCAAAATACCCAGAGCTGCTGCACCTCAGTGGGAGCACCTGACAGTGATTGCAGGCCAGAGCACTGCTGGGTATGAGCTCTCTGGACACTTCTGCATTCACAAGACAAGGGAAAATGGCCTCAAGTTGTGCCAGGGGAGGTTCAGGTTGGACATCAGATAGAATGTTTTCACTGAAAGAGTGCATAATCATTGGAACAGGCCACCCATGGCAGAGGTGAAGTCACCATCCCTGGAGGTGTTCAAAAAAGGAGCAGACGTGGCCCTTTGTGATGGCCCTTTGGTTTAGAGGGTCTGGAAGTGCTGGGTCAAGGGCTGGGCCTGAAGATGTTGGAGGTCTTTTCCAACCTTTATGATTCCGTGGTTCACAGATCCCGTTGTGAGGTCATTGCTCCACTCTGGGGCCGGATTCCTCACACATCCCTTATGTTTGAGCAACCCCACTGCAGGGGTGCCTGCAACAGGGGTGAGAGCAGGCTGGCCTGGCATGGATGGGATCAACAGAGCCACAGAGCAAAATGGAGTGAAAACGGGAAACTATTTTGCTTTTCATCAAGGTTTTGCATAGGAAAACAAGAGATTAAATGCATACTCCCAATTTCTGCACTTTTTTTTTTTAAATTGCATTTCCTGAGATTCAGACTTTCAGGCATTTAGGCAGAAGACAGACAGCAGTAGATAGGCTGATTCCACCATCTTCAGTGACATCCCAGTAAACAACCAGGTATGAAGCACTGATGCTTCTTTCCTCCATCCATCTGTCAAAAAACTTTTTCAAATTTGCCCTTTGAATTTGTTGTGTTTCTCTTCCCCCTCATCTTCAGTAGATTCCCGAACCCAGTTATCCCTGCAGCCCAGACTATCTGCAGTGGATTTCTAGGCAGTATGTGCATGACAGCCGTTCTCTCCCTGGTGTCCTGTGGTGTCCCCAGCCCCACTCTCCAGGAGACAAAACCCAGGAATGGGGTCCCTGCTAAC
Source organism: Ploceus nigricollis (assembly GCA_013399945.1). Taxonomy (NCBI): domain Eukaryota; kingdom Metazoa; phylum Chordata; class Aves; order Passeriformes; family Ploceidae; genus Ploceus; species Ploceus nigricollis. The sequence continues at coordinate 37,627 of VXBC01009145.1, read as the reverse complement.
AGACCATCAGCACCAGCAACATCCCGAGCTGGATGTCTTGGTCTTTGAGCAGGCAGCAGTTACTGTGCAGTGTCCAGTGCAGCAAGTGTCCAAAGCCAGATGATTTTAATGACAGGGTGTCCATTGAAGTCTCTGGTTTGCAAGAGGTTGTGATCATTTCCTCTTTCTCCCAGATAAAAGAAATGCAGAGTAAGTTCCTTAGCCACTGCTGGGTGGACACTTTGAATATCTCATTTAATTTACTAGATAATGATCACATTTATGGAACAGCTTGTTTCAATTTTCTCATTATCACTAACTGAGATGATAGCTTATTTAATCCACTTCTGCACCACTTCACAGACAATGAGAAATGTGGGAAGGAAAGTCATTCAGAAGAGCATGTGGAGCCCTGGCACAAGCAGGTTGGTACAGATGAACCTTCAGTGTGGAAGCCTCAGGTTTCTGATGAAGGTCACTAATAGGAAGCCATATGGAACTGAGTCATTTTGCAGGACCTGTGCTGTTGTCCATCCAGGACTCAGGTCATGCTGGAGTTCAGTGGCTGAACCAGATGCCAAAGCTTTTTCTCTGAGACAGTAAGAAGCCTGTGCAGTTAAAAGACTGATACATTTTCTGCCAAGAGGACTGAAGCAAATGATGAATGAGATCAGAGATGAATTTGCTCTAATACTAATACGTTCTATGTAAGAGCACAGAGTGTTTCCGCTGATTCTGAAAGAAATTTAATCCTCTGCCACTGAGAAGGAAATGGACTTGTAAGTCTGAGGAAGGAATGCATCATAATCCCAGAAGAAGTAGGCAGTGATTTCTTGGCACTGGAGATTTGGCAGGATTTTGAAGTGGAACAGGAGCAGGTTTAGCCAGTAGATTTCAGCAATGGCAAATGGGGTGAAGGACACCTGTGGTCTCTTGGCTGTCCCTGGGCTGTTGTGTCTGTTTTCATATCCTTACCCATATAAGGGTAGCAAGATTAATTATCCTGAGTTTTCACGTGGAAGAGAACAAGCTCTCATGCTGCTGAACCACCTCCTTCCCTGGTCACAGGGCGTGTAAAGCCCTACCATGGGAGAGGATGGGATCCCAGCTTCACTGCCAGCCGTGGAGGAGAATCACCTGATGGCCCAAAGGGAGCTGCCAGAGAGTGCTGACATCTTCTCTTGATTTTTCCACTGTGACAAACAAACAAACCCACCAGCTGTCCAAAGCAGAGCAGGGAGAATGTGACTGAAGGATTATATTTACCTTCACACCTTTTCTGAAGGCTTATGCAGACGCCTGAAGCGTAAAGTAAAATTATCCCTCTTATTTCAGTTGGCTTCTAAAGAAGGAGGTACACAGGAGGGGCCTGAAGTATTCAGACACTGAGCTGTATTCAATGGTCTCTCCCTAGAACTTTCTGGAGAGGTCAAATGAAAAGCCAGGTGTGCATTGCAGGGGGATTTGTTTTTCCAAATAGAAATTATAAGATGAGGAGAAAAGCTGTGTTTTCAAAAGCAAGGAACTCTTTGGACTCCAATTGTAAATCAGACTTTCCTGCATCCATTATATAAAATATCTGCTTGACCTGTAGCTGTTTAGGAATCATTCTTTAAATATTCTTTTGAGCACCAGCGTCAGAGCTCTGTCTAAAAAGTCCTTTATAATGGGCTTTTCTGCCTTCAGCTCCTACTCATTTTATGCTAATTGCTGACAAGTCATAATTTTCCAGTAAACCACTCAGAATAAGCTCCATGCAGATATCAATGATACAATAAATCTTTGAGCAGCCTCTGAGACTGAAACATGAAAAGCTAAAGGCATTTCCTTTTGGGATTTGACCCCCTGATGTACTGCTTGTCTTCCAGGCAACAGGCACAAATTCTGTGTGTGGATGGTTGGTTTCTAATCCCCAGATCACAGTGATGAGTTGAGCAGCTGCCTACAGGATTGGCTGCATTAGGATGGCAGTGAGGGGCCAATTTCTGCACTCCAGAGTTAGGGGAATGAGGTGCCCAGGTCCCACCAGCTCTGGTAGCAGGCAGTGCCATGTTTATTGAGGATTTCTGGAATCCAAGCTGTTACCTCTGGCACTGCTGGCTGCACTTCTACTGCAGCCTTACAGAGGGGTGGCTGTGAGCTGTGTGCCATGCAGGGGTGGCCAGGGTGCACTGATGAGCAGTGGAATGGTCAGGCAGGACTGGGGTACCACTGCTGCCTGAGGAAAGAGCCCCACTGCAGGCATGCCCAGGAAGGGAAGCGCCAGGAGGAACTTCTGGCCAGACCACCTAAGCTAGGGAATAAATCCTCCCGTGCTTTTAGCCCTGCAGACACACATCTGCTGTCCAGTGGTGAGTGGGGGAAATTCTACAGAGTGAGCTCGTTCCAGGAAGCTTTAGTCTTATTAGTTTTTGGAGGAAACCCAGGAAAAATTCTATTGGAAAGCTGAAAGCTATTATGGCAGGAGAGCTGCTAAGTGACTTGGTATTTGCCCTTGGAGACCAGCTCTCCCAACTTTATGACAAATTATATAATCTGATTCTCGGGTTTTGTGTCACTGCAGGCCCAGTGTTGTGTTTTCTACAGAAGGATCACGATGTTCAACAATTGCCATCGTATTTCTGTTCTTTTTTCATGGTAGAACAAAAAGGAAAATTACAAAGAAAATGCTGAAGATGTAAAGTCTCTTACTGACTTGCTTCTCCTTGGAGTCCAGTAAGTTGTGGAACTCTGTGGATTTTTCAGTCTGCTCAGTTACTTTATTAAGTAACTCCTAGTATCACTTATGGGTGTTTGAAGAGAGGAAAATGGGTTTTTTCCTGACTGCCGATTAATTTATTGTGATTAGCACACAATCTTTGGGGCATCACCACCACCTGTGGGTCTCTCCTTCTTCCTCTGCTTACCACCACAGCTGTCTGGTGAATCTGTTGAGCTGTTAACCTGGGGCATTGTCCCCACCTGGACATGACATTTGCTGATATCTTGTCTGGAGCAGGCTGAGAATATGCTTGGGAGGAGATGTTGAAGCATGAGGGAGCGGCCAAGCTAGGACTTCAAGGGGAAGAGGCAAGTAATCAATTCTTACAAACAGCTCAGCCTGTGGTGGGGTTGAACTGGTTAGGAGCTGATGAATATCTGCCTCTTCCTTCCTTTGGTTTGGAATGGACAGGCTGTGCTGCTGTGCACAAGCTCTAAGCATCTCTGATTTGCAGGGAAGGCTCAGTTGTGCCTTTGGGCCCAGGGCTGGCACTGGTTGTGGCTGGAAGAGGATGAGGGGACCCAAACCAGTGGTTTCTTCCACTCAAAGTGACCATGCAGTGTTGCTCCTCTGCCTGCAGTGCCCTGCTCCACATCCTGCCTGGGGAAGGCACCAGGAGGGACCTGCCAAGGCCTCCACACAGCTCTTGGTCTGTCCCATACCCCTGAGTCATCCCCCAGGCAGGTCCTGACAGAAAATCCCTGTGACTCAGGAGGTCCCAGGAACACAGGGGCTGGGAAGGGCCACCAAACAAGGGAGGCTTTCTCCTTGCCACCACGCTGCTGATCCTGATCTGCCTGGGGGCACACAGGACATTCAGACTTAAGGAGGGAAAGGAGTGAATAGAAAACAGGAGAAAAGAATGAGAATAGTGATGGAAGGAGGAAAGCCATTTGGGCCTGGCAGGCTGTACAGCTGCCTATACCAGTCTCTTCCCATCATCCCTGGTCACACAAAAGAGGCTTCAGTGCTCACCCAAAAACTGATGAAAGGTGCACAGTGCAGAAGGCAGAGGTTGGAAAGCTTTGTTAAACACTGATGAGCAGTGCCCAACACAAGTATTCTCTGCTTCAGAAGATGGTGCCCAGTGTTGGGAGAGCAGTGCTGAGCCTCAGCCTGTGCTCTGGGGAGCATTCTGGGGAGCAGAGGGGCTGGCTGTGTGGCAGTGAGCAAGGATCTGGGCAGGGTACACACCATGGGCACTTTAGAGGGCCAGGGCCATGGCCACGGCCAGGAGGCAGCTAATGTTGCACCTGGTCAAAGAATGAGCCAAAATGAAACTGTGGTGGCCTGAAGTGGCCATGTCCCCTATGATGTCAGTGGGTGAAAGGAAGACCAGCCTGCACTTCCCAAAAAATGTTATATTGTGGTGTCATTAGCAGGCTAGGCAGCAAGGCTAAGGATTAGTCCTTTGAAGTTCCCAGTCCTCTCCCACTCCTCTGTCTTGTGCTTGGGGCTGTTTGAGGCCAAACGGTGTCTCTGTGCTTGCAAGGAGCTGTCATGCTGTCAGGAGCTAGTTAGAGCTGACACTTACTGCTTGATTTTACATTATAACCCATTTTTCCCCCCACGCCGACCGTACATGTCTCTCCATGCCCAGGCTGTGTCATTTCCGTTTGTCTCCACTCCTCACATCTCTCTCTGGCTGGTCTCCCCCTCCCTGCCTGCAGAGCCCCGTGAGCTGTGGGCTGTGCCCGGAGCTGTGCACACTCGCGGTGCTGCGATCCCGAGCTCGCTCCTCGCCGGGCAGCACAGGGAAGGGATGGCACAGCCTGGGCTGGGTGGGACCACACCAAGCAGGAGGCAAAGCCAACAGCTTGCCACTGCTGCCATAGAAGGTGTGGTATGATTAACAGCAAAGGTCTAAGAACAAATGAGTTATCTCCCTTTCAGCCGCAGCAATTTTGTCTTTCGTAATTTAAAAAAATATTAAAATCCCTTTGTGCTCCATTGCTGCATCCTGAAGGCCACTAAACGTCTCTTTGCTGAACTAGATAATCTTTAAGGTCCCTTCTAACCCAAACCATTCTAGGATTCAATATAACCCTGTCATCAGTGTGAATCTAAACCCCCCCTGTGCTCACAAGGTTGTGCACAGACAGCAGGGATGTCCTGAGGTGCCATCAGGCACAGGAAGCCCAAAGGGGACATTGATGCTCAGTTCAAATCTCCTGAGCCCCAGTCAAGAGCTTTTAAGTATCTGGCCACTCTTTCTCACCTGATCTGGAAAAGCAGCAAAGCAACTTGTCCAGAGTTAAACACACCACTAGTTCTGCTGTGATTGGCAAAGCCTGTGACCACCAGATGCATTCATTTTAAGGTGTCCCAATTTTAAGAAGATAAAAATAAAACCTATTCCATTTAAATAATTTGGCAATTCATTTAAATCTTCCAGGAGTAAAGGCCAAGCTGCACAGCTTGTGTTAAAAGAAAGAGCTGTAAAAGTGCAAGGATTTTTTTTTTCCTTCAGGGAAAAAACTCCCACCATTTTCAGATTGCCGTGACAAGTTTTTATGTATTTATCTTTTCCTTCCCCATTGATGTGTTGGAGATAACTAATAAGCTGGTAAGGCTGATTAGAATAGATCCAAAAATAAGACTCGGAGAGATTCCCCACAGCCCATATCCGACAGGTCTTGTCACTTGGATGCGTTTGTGAAAAGCTGGTTTGTCTCTGGGATGACAGATGCTTTGATGAGCTAATCATCTCATTTCCGTGAGCTGCACATCTGTAAAAACAAAGGGGATGAGACTCCAGCAAGTGACTAAGCCCTGCTCTTGTTTGCATTGCCTCATTGCTGTTGTCTGAGTGGAGCTGCCGTGCCCCACGCCAGCTGACAGGTGATGTGACACGAGCTGGTTTGAGCACACAACTCCTCTCTGGGGTTCTGCTCACCACAAAGCCCACAAGAAGTTTTTTGCCCACACCCTGGTGGTCTCTGACACCCCAGGAGCAACCAGCCTTGGCTCAGCCAACCTCTCATCTCGTGGATGTGTTGCTGCAGCTTAGGAGGCAGATGGAAAGGGCAGTGCTGAGGGGGCAGCAGCAATGCAGAGGTTCCTGGGGGTGACAGATGCTCTTCTCCATTTCCAGTGCCCCATGGCCAGTGTTCATCCCCACTGCTGGGACTCCACAAAGGCCACAGGCAGCAAGAGGGTCCTCCTTGTGCTCGACACATGTGTGGCAAGTGCTGGCCAGGGGACAGGGGTCAAGACCCTGCCACAGCTTTTCTGCAGGGCCACCAATTTTGTGAGGTCACCTGCCTCAGGAGGCAGTAGCTGTCTCATCCATGTTACCCTGGGCAGAAGCTGGATGCTGAACAGGTGGTTTCCTGCCTTTGTTATTGCCAAGCCATCATTTCCCATTCTTTTTTCAGTGTTTGTGCTCAGCAGCCAGTGAGGTACAAAGATGAACAGACTCTCTGAGGCTTCCATACATTTTCTGTGCTTTTTCTCTACATTGTGGCCCCTTTAAGCTGAAGCACCAAGGTTCTGAGTTCCCACAGACTGCAGAGGAACTAGGGGCAGTTCAGTGGCTCAGTCCTGATGCTGAAAGTCCGCACATCCATCCTGTGCATCAAACCCATGCATTCATTCTGGAGAAGGATCCAACAACAACATTTAGTGTGTGGTAAATAATTTAACTTTGCTGTCCACCTCTAGTTAATTTAGATGAAATTTGCTGTATGTACCTTGCCAGTCATGTTTTCCTGGTTTTTCTCTTTAACTTTGTGGTCCAAGGTTTCATTCCCTTGTTTCAGTGTTTTCTGGATTAATTTTATAGCAAAATAAATTGCAACTATGTCAATCCACCAGTATGATTATCTGAATCAGGAAGTTTGTTTTCTCTTTAGTTTTTTTGTGCAATATAGCTGTGATGAAGGAGGAGCAGATAAAGATCCTTGAGGGAGGAATATGCCCAGCTACTGAGGCTGCAAATCCTCAGAAGTTTGTTTCCTTTTTTCAGTTCAAACATGAATTTATGAGAAGGACACATTGTATGTCCCCCACCTCTGCCTGTCCAGAGTAATTTATTTCAAAGCAAGAAGGTTTTTTCACTCTGAAGTGGAAGTTTAAAAGGAAATTATCAGGTACTTTCTAAACCAGTTTTGCATCTTTGTTGCTGCTTTATCTGTAGTAATTTGAAATGCTGGGGGTGGAATGCTTTTTGATGGAATGCCAGCAGAAAAGTAAAGCCCAGCTTTAACCCTTGGGGTCCTCTTGCCATAGCTTTGTACCTCAGGATCGTGTTCTGTGCACTGTAGAACTTCCTTGCAGATGTGAGGGAATTCAGGGGGTGTGTGTCTTTGCCTGAGAGTGGACACAGAGCTCTGAGGGTGTTTTTGCAGGGCCAGGGTGGTGTGAAGGGAGCTGGCAGAGCTGATGGGGTGCAGCATGTGGGTCTGTGGCCGTTCTCTCCCTGCTCTGTCTTTGCTGGTGTTTTGGGCTGTGTTTCCCTTTGGTGGGGGTTGCAGAGGAGCAAGAGGAGCTCATGCTGTCCTTACTGAGGGGTTTCCAGGATGAAAATTCAGCACTTATGCATTAGCCAAGGTTCCTGGGATGGGGTGCTGGTACAGGACTACCCCAGTCCACAAAAATGAGTTGCACAGTGAGCAACCAGCCTTGGTGAGTCTCCTCCCTCCATGTTCATGGATCAGCCCTGGAACATGGCTCAGTGATGGCTCTTTCTAAGCAAGTGGTTCCTGGTTGTTTGTTTGTTTGTTTGTTTGTGGGAGTGTTTGTTTTTGTTGTCATTATTTTGGTTTTTTGCTGTTGTTGGGTTTTTTTTTTCCCTTTTTTCTTCTTTTGTCTTAGTTAAATGTATCAGTATCAGAGCATGGGAACTACACCATGGGCTAATGCTGCTACCAAGCAAGGGTTAAAGCCTGGCTATTCCCCTTTTCCATTTCCTTACTAACAGCTTCAGACCTCGGCATCTATCAAAATAGATGCTGGAGCCAAAAACTAACAAAGGTGGAAATGATCTCTGCAGGGCAGGCTGCTGTTTGCTGTGATCTGGTCTCAGGCCAAGCAGATTCAGCTCCAGCTTCAGCCCCTGCTTGTGCTGGAGATGTTTGCAAAGAGCTGCCACTGTACCCAAGGCTGGAGCAGCCCAGGGAAGTGTCTGTGCAACATGAAAACAAAACAGAAGCAGGAAAAGCAGATGTCCTACCTAGAAGTGTGGGTTTGGGCCAAATATGCTTAAAAGGGTGTTATGGTTGTGGGTTGTAAGGGTCACCTGTCTGTCCCTTGGGAACCAGCTTCAGCTTACAGAGGAGTATGGTAGGGAGATAAAAGTCAGGAGGAATAAGAGTTTGGTGGAGCTACATCTGAGCTGCAGAAATGCAGGGAAAGGCAGCTGCTTCTGATGCCTGAGGTGTGTGATGGGAGAATGCCTGCCTTTGGAACCCCATTTAAGGACAGTGGAAAACCAAAAGTGTTGGGAAACAGGCTGTGACTGAAAAGGGTGTGTGATTCCATCGGGCACTTTGAGGCTTGTGGAGGGAGCTTACCTAAGTCAATGAGCAATACTCATGTGCCCTGGTATGCAGGAACCCAACCAGCAGCACTGAGGCTTTAAAGCCAAATCTGATACAGTTTTGGGCACTCCTGGAAATAGGAAGGTGTGCAGGTCTCCTTTGAAAGTGCTTCATGCTGCAATATTAACTCAGTTTTTACAGGGCTGCCAACACACGTAGCTCCATCAGTAGAAAAGGAGGAGAGGTTACACTGGTTATAAGAATGGTGTACAGACATCCAGTAAAGTTTTAATCAGGCTCATCTTGACTTATTTAAAGTTGATCAAGAAAAGGCTGGTGTTGAACCACAGTAAACCACTCTCAAAGAAAGGGGACAATACAAATTAATCAAGTAGGTAATTAGCTGGATCTAGAACACCCAGGTTGCATCTTTGCCTGTCCAGTTTTCTGTTAGGTTTCCTTTTGCATTTCAGACTCTCTCTATTTTTTCCTCTGTCCCTGTGAAGTCATTTTAGATACCTGTTTTTTAGTGGTTTGATTTTTTCTGTGGATGTTTTGTGTAAAAATCATTTAGCCCCTACCCTCTAAAGCTTGTGCTCAAACCCTTCTCCCTGCTCCCTCCTGGCAGCTCCGTCCCGCGCTGCGCTCTCTGCTCGAGACGGCTTGGGAGGTGCTGGGGGTCAGAAATTCAAGCTCTGTGCATGCAGGTTTTTGCACTGAGAAGAGAAGCAGAGTGTTCTCAATGTCCAGAGCACCTGAAGGGCAGGCAGAAGTCACTGGTGTCATTGCACCTGCAAAGGGTTTGGCATTGATAGAATTTTACTCATGGCTCTTGCCCTAATGCAGTTAAGATCTCCTTGAGTTTGAAAAGTGCTTCGAGATCTTAATGTGGATTGGTCTTTCTAGAAAGACAAAACATTACTATATTCACCTTCTTTTTCAAACCTTTTATTATAATTGCTCTCTGTGAGCACCAAATTCATGGAAAAAAAATGTATAAAGCATTAAAAAGTCACTGCTGTCTGTCTCCTTTCCCCCACAGATTGCTGAAGTTTCTCAATTTTGTACTCAGTTTCCATCACTTGGGAGACACATACATCAAGCCAATAGGATCCATAAATATTCTTAATCCCACTTTGCTGGCAATTTTTTCTTGCTTTAATCTAATGCAAATGGGATCCCAATTCATGTGAGAAGCCACACTTCTGCCTGGCTGTCTTGGCAGCAATGCCCCCCCCAGCCCCAAATGAATCACACTTATTTCATGTTTACATGATCTCTAGACTTTGAAACCCTTCAAGGGCACCCCAAAATACACCCTCAGTTTCTACCAGTTTGCAGGCACGGGAGGAAATACTGGAGGCTGTTCAGAACAACAGCCTCAGGGCAGGGACTGGGGTGTGCTGGAGACTCATCTGGCAGTGCCAAAAAAAGGAAAAGCTGCGTTTTAGGAGGGTTTCTCAAGCACTCCCCAGCGCAGTGGGCGTGGGGGGCTGGCAGCGTTGCGAGGTTGGAGCCAGTGGGATCAGGCAGAGCTGAGCTGCAGCTCCCAGCTCTGCTGCTCTCCAAAGGTGTGTTCCCTGCGTGGCAGAACATGCCACCCTCATTAGGCTCCCCAACGTCACGCAGATCTGGAGCTGGTGATTTGCTTCTGGGACCGCTGCCATGCCTCGGGGTGCCTGACGGGAGGATTATTTTTGTTCTTTGCAGAAGACACTGTTTTCCAAATGGATCATAAAAAGAAAAATGTGCTCGTAGGTGTTGAAAGAGCAAATGCTTTTGCATTTGACTGCACTGTGCTTTTTCTGGTTTCTCTGCTCCTTGGAAGCAAATGAGGGCTTTCATCGGGATTTTAAATTCTGGGTCCTTGTGAACTGGCTTTGTCCACATAACTGCAGTGAGGCTGTGATTTTGAGGGGAAGGCAATTGAAACAGTGTACAGTGATTCACAAAACAGACCTTCTCAGGCACCCTCTGCTCCCTCAGCCAAGCTTTGCCTTTTACCATTTCCTGGGTCTTTTTGGTTTTGGTCTGGAGGCATTCATGCTCTCACACCCCTCAGGACAGCAGCTGTGCCTGATTTGGAGCTCATTTCATCTGTTCTCGGGGAGATGCTGTGACCCACTCTGCAGTGTCCTGGGGCAGCCTGACTTGCCATGTCCTGCCCAAGGGGCTCTCCTTACCTGTTCTTTCTCTGCTCTGTGCTACCAGAGACCCTCCTGGACCCATCTGTGCCTGTCCTGGAGGTTGTTCCTGGTGCATATTTTTTTCCATGCCTCTGGCTTTTAGCTTGGGTTTCTCCAAGTCCTTCCCATGTAGTCCTTGGCACCTACTTATACATTGATTTTGGAGGACTGTGGCCCTGGTTTTCTGCACTGTAATGTTTGGATCCATTTGGAGATTTGTTTGTTAGCAGCTCCCTATGGCTGGCCTGCTCTCCTACAGCAGCAGGCTTCTCCTCAGCCACCAAATGTGCTGGTGTGTGTGAGATCCTTCCCCTGACTCATCCCTCTGATCCTTTAACTGCCCACTCCAAAAGCTCACTGTGGGCTGGGATGGGGCGCTCACCCGGCATGAGCTGTGCTGATCCTTCATCCAAGCCTCTCTGAAGCTTCTGGAAAGGAGACAGTGGAGACTGGGACATGAGTTTGTGTCTTGTCTGGACAAGGAAAAGTCCTGAATTTGCTGAACCAAAGAGGCCTTAACCTTCACAAACGTCAGCTGAGAGTGTCTGGAAAGGGCTGAGTCTGATGGTCAGACACCATTCTCTGTTGCTGGTGTTTTGGTTGTGGTGATATCTCCTCTTTCCTTCAGTGCATACAAAAAGCTCCTTTTTGTGAGGAGTTTTTCACGTGCATTTTTCACACAGTGGAGGAGAAGGAGCTGGTGGGGCTGTGACTGGGGGTGGCCTTCCCATCACAAGCTGGGTCCTCACAGGCATTCTGGAGGCCAAGCTGGCACTCAGTGAATGGCCAGAAGGAAATCAACAGTATCCACAGCCTCTGCCTCTGGATATGCAGGGTTATCAAGTATTTCCTGCTGTTAAAACCCCATAGAAATGGAAACAGCAGCTTCAGAGAATTTTTTCTCTCCATAATTTCATTTGTGAACCATCTGAGCTCTGGCTGCAGGGTCTCTCTGGAGCACTTTCCTAGGTGGGTGGATATTGTCTCTTTTTCCCCGTGAATTCTTCATGGCACCCTTGATCTCCTGACTTAAATGTTTGGTGCAAATAAGGAAAGCAGAAAGTGTCTGTGCAGGAAAGTGATGATCAGTGACAGCCTGAATGTGTCACATCAGCAGCCTCCTGTGAGGCACTCACTACCTCCACAGAAGTTATTTGCAGAAAGTTACTCTTTGACTTGCCCAAAGGGGAAAGAGTTGTTCAAAACTTAAAGAGGTCAGTGGGGCCTGCAGAGATTGCCTCTTACTGCTGTGTGCTCTTGGGAAGTCCTGCTTTCCCAGCCTGTAGAAAGGAGGATGTTCTCACCTGCTGGAGGTGGGAAGTGTGTTGAGATGTGCAGCACAGGTGTGGCAGAGAGAAAGGTAAAGAGGCCCAGTGCTCTGCAGGGAGCCCAAACCACATGGGGCAGAGACTGAGCAGAGCTGCCACTCCTGGAGAGGGCAGGACACAGCTGAGGTGCTCCTTGCTCCAAAACAAAGTCAAAGGGGAATGCACCAAGCAGGCAGCCAGCACCAGGAGAGATCACAGTGCCTGCACAGAGGCATGTGTCAGGTGGGGACATGAGTGACAGTGAGCCTTGCAGAGAAGTGTTATTATTGGTGGTTGTGGTTTTGTGTCTGTTTATTTTATTTAGCCTTCAAACAATGTATTTGATTTTTTTTTTTCATTTTAAATACGTTTTGAGCCCAGCTCCAAAGTGACCTCCTGAGGTAATGGTTCAGATAATTCCTGGCAGAGAACAACTTTTGAATAAAAGCTGGAGCCCCACAATGAGGCCTTGAAATATAAAGCCATCACTTCATTTTCCCCAGATACCTGAGTGCCTGGAATACATCCTCCTTACACTCCTTTGTTTGAACTCTAGAATGGGTGACAGTGTTATTAATTAAAACTGTGGCATGCACAAGGTTTGGAAAGGGAACAAGAAATGCAAAAGCAGTGATTTCCTCCTCCTCCTCTCCCTCCCCTGCAACTTATTCTATTCTTGGATTTCCATGTGATATCTTGTCCTGCAAATAAAAAACCCAACCCACCTCCCCCATCCAGAGTTTCTCTGAGGAGGTGCTTGGGAACACCTTTTGCTTTGAAGGGAATCGTTGCTTTATTTCCTGGGTGTGAAGGCAGCAGCAGGGACCTACCCACCCATTCCTTGGATCAGGGGTACTGGCACTATGCAGCTGTAACACAAAAAGACATGGAGGCAGTAAATCCCTGGTCTGGGATAGGAGGGAAGGTCACAGAAACACCTTTTCTTTGGGTTTACAGCCTTTTTTGAGTCAATGGTGGCCACTTATGCTGCCTCCATGTAGGTCAGGCTCCTGAAGTGGAAAAATGCAGAGGAAGTTAAGGTAAAATCAAGGATCCACTGCAGTCATCTCCTCTACACAACAGCTCAGGGCCCATTATCCACTCTGGCATTCTCCAATGCTCTGCATCCCACAGAAAACCCTTTTTGTGACCTTCTTGCTGCTGCTCCCCATTGCTAAAGAAAACTGCTTTCCTTTACTGGCCTGGGTGCTGCAGGGAGAAGTTCATTGTCAGTAGGGATGTCATTTTAAAGAAATTAATGCATTAAAAATGTTTCCTTCCTCTACAATAATGATAATCTTAATTTTTGAGCTTCCTGCAGTGGAACATTTTCTTAATTGAATTTCTAATACATTGAACATCTCTAAAAAGCATGAATGGCAATTTCATCTTGCTGGCTGCATTCTCCTAAGGGATGATCTTTGGGGACTGTTCAAGACACAAAGACCTTTTTTCCCCTCTCAGGCCAAGGTTTTACCTGCAGCCTTTGCTCACCACTCAGCACCAGGCCTTGTTCTCAGTGTGGTGGGTCCTTTGAGCTCCTGTCTGTCCCAGGGTACAGATCAGCTCTGCAAGAGCTACATCACCACTGGGCTGCCTCTCCAGCAGGTTCAGCAAATCTTCTCCTGCTCATACAANGCTGCACCACAGCTCCAGCAGAGCATCCCTCCTTGGTGTCCAGCTGCATTGTGCTTCCTGTTATCTCTTCCCTTCAGGACCATTGCACTGCCCTGGGCTGCTCACCAGGGCAGGGAGCCCCACAGGCAAACCTCTTGGGCATGGCAGAGTCCTGCTGGAAAGCTGTTTGTGTGCACTGGGGAGATGCCTACCTCAGAATCACTCTGCAACCTTCCCCTGCGATCCACTGTAAGTGTGGCAGCAGGCAGGTCAATCCCTGCTAACAGAGAACAGGTTTTTACCCCTAAAAATGGTTGAGTGCAGCTGTTTAGAAATAAAGCACTGATTATTTACATTTCACACCAGGTCTGTGGGCCTAAGTGTGTGCAAGAATGCCTTGAGATCCCGGGGTTCAACACATCTGCCATTAGAATAAGTTGTACCAGGGGCTGGCTGGACCATTTCACTCTTCAGTGGTGATTTTGCAGCAAATGCACTGTACTGAAGATGATTTTCTATTTGGAATAGCACAGGAATGCTCTCCTAAACCACAGAACATGCCTGGTGTTTTTAACTTAAAATGGCTGCTCAAAATACAAGGAAGGGTGTAGGTAATTAAGCCCCTGATCACTTCAAATTAGAGCATGTGGCTCAGAGAGCACAGCCCAAATCAGTGAGAGCACAGCCCAAATCAGTGAGAGCACAGCACTTGCTGAAGGCATCTCTGAAAACAGGTGCTGTGGAGTAAAGAAAGCTCTAGAGACTTTTCAGCTCCCATCTACAGAACAAAACTGTGCCCTTTTGTGGTAATTTCAATATTTTTTCTAGTGACTTTGATTTGCTCTGTAGAAACAAGAGATAACAAACACCAAATCATTTACAGCTTTAGTGTTGTGTTTTCCAACTGCCTCCCTTGTCCCTGGTCACATGGATGGAGTGCAAGACACGTTCTCCTCAATGCCAGAGCAGAGCAAAGGCTCTCAGTATGTTTTATATCTGTTCAGTTAGTAACTTAAATTTAAAAATGTACACAGAGATAGTGATGGCAGCTCAGCCATGTCCCTCTGACAGGGGTCTGTAGGAAAAGCTAAACAACCTGTTCTGGGTGTCAGAGGAATAAATCTCTTATCTCAAAGGGCTGATTCATAAAGGATTGATGATTCAAGCCCTGCTCTCTGGTCATTTTTGCTACAAAATGTAAATGTTTTATCAGCATCAGAACATCCCATGGATTTACTGAGCCTACAAGAAGCCCCAGGTTATCAGCTCAAGCTTCTCACATTAAAGGGAAAGCCCAAAAAGGGTCTCAGTGTCACAGGCTGGGGTCCTGCATTAAAAAAAAAAAAAAAGGAAAACAGATTTAAAAAAAAAGTCCACAGCTGAGAATTTTCAGTGAGTGATCAAACCCCCTGCAGCCAGAGAAAGAGACTGACATGACTCTTAACTCCAGCCCTCTGGCTCAGACCCTAAGTAGTTGAGGTCAAATTATTAACAAAGAAGGTGAGTGACAGATTCCAGATTCTCAAGTCAGGCTGCCTCCTGACATTTTCTGTCTGTAAAAATAAGTAGCCTTTCTCTACTTCTAACAAAAATCTCTTCCCTGGCTCTCCTTGATGGTTTCCTCTCCTGTCTCCACCTCCAGAGATGTCTGAACAGTATAATTTCCTTTTATTTTTAGCCATCTTTCATAATTGAAAGTGTCTCTGTGTCAAATAGAAAACGTTCCCATGAATTCCTCAGAAGGCACTTAGAGCAAGCAATTGATGAGAATGAAATATTTAATGGGGTTTTATACCTGTGAACTCGGTGACACCAGCACATCTCAGCAGCAAAAGTTTCATGACATCAGGGTGGATGGGCATGAGGCTTTCATCTCCCCAGCTTCATTCTGGGGTCAGTCCTGGATCCAGCCTGAGGGGTCTGGGGTCAGTGGCAGGTGAGCTTTGGGAAGCAGTGGCTGCTCCTGACCCCAGAGCTTCCACTTCTTCCCACTGAGGACCCAAAGCTGCTGCCTGGGGCAGAGCTGATGTTTCTCACTTATCAGAGCACACAGGATGACTGCAACTCTCTCCAGAGATCCAGCCACATCCACAGGCAGTTTTTTATCTCATCTCAGCTAAGAACCACTTGGAATCAGACCCAGAGTCCAACCAGCTCCTTTTCTTCTCTTGCAAAGTAGCCTGAGCAGATGTCTCTGGAAAAAGATGACACGGGAACTCCTTCAGGTCTCCTGCATACTTGCTGCCCACACACAAGTTTGCTCTCAGGATCTTCCTGAGGCATCATTTTTGCCTTTGTATTTAATAGGCTTTGAAGGATTTTTCATCCCTGGATTAGCTCATCTTTTCTCAGGCCTGTTGTGTGCTCCCATTTTGATGCTCAGGGAGACAGACCCTGCTCCTGCTCATCCCCAGCAGCTCAGCTGGATTTTGCCTCCACCTGAGGAGCTGCAGCAAGAGCAGTTCAAAGAAAGTGGAGGAGCAGAAACAGCCCCTCCATGGCCCACAGTGAGGCAGGAGTTGATTCAGTTTAATGAAGCTACTAAAACTGACCCTGAGGACCCAAGGTTTTAATTGCATCCACTTCACAAATCAAGCTCTCTCTAATCAAACTCTCTTGTTGTGACTCACCCCTAGCCCAGAGCCAGCTGCTGTGGAGACAGAGGAGACAAAGCTCAGTTCTCTCTGCCCTTTCTCCCTTCCCAACCAGCCAATAACATCTCCTTCCTGTGTGCCCCCTTCTGGGCTGCCTCCCCTCACCCCCCCCACCTGTCACTGCTCTGTCCCCTGCCACCTCCCAGGTGGCTCATGCATCTCACAGCACCCTGGTGGAAAAGGTGCAAGAACCCTGTCTTGTCCTTACAATTAAGGAGGCCCCTTAATGAGCACATGGCCATCAGCCTTGGGGGCTCCTGTGCTGCCTGGGCAGCCCCTCCTGGTTTTCTGCTGCTAACTGTGGAGGAGCTTCCAGCATGCTGAGTCCATTTGGGAACCATAACAGCACAGGAATTTATGAATCATAATGAATCACGTTGCCAGGTACAGGGAGGATTATCCGTGTGTGATCTGATAACTCCCGGACGTTTAATCACCTGTGGCAGGTTCTGAGCACGTTGCATGGCAAGAAACAGGACTGGCCTTTTAAGGTGAAACCACAAGGAGGTGTTTCTCTCACAGGTCTTTCCTCACCAGGCTTGTTTAGAGCATCCCTGGGAGCAGCAGGACCTCCTGGCCTGGCAGGAGCAGGAGGGATTGCTGTCCCTCAAGTGCTGTCACACCTCAGGAATTTCCCACTGGGATTTCTACAGCTATTTCAACATCAAGGAAAGGAACTGAGTCTGAATTTTGCTTGGGGCTGTTGTTGCAAGGTGTCCATAGGCACTCAGAAGCCCCCATGGTCTCCTAAGAAGCCTGGAAAGGCCATCCCAGAGGAGGCATGGCTGGGCCTGACCCATGACTGTAACCCAGCCCACGGTGTGTGTGCGGGGTCAGAGCTGCCCAACCCCTGCCATTTGTGCCTCCTTCATCCCCTCCTACCCCACAGCCCAAGGGAAACACTTTTCCCCTATGAAGAGCTGTCTCTGTCAAGAAAATATGAATTATGGAGATAATGAAATGCCCCTTGTCTGTCTGTGGCAGTCCCTTCCTGCAGTCCCCCAGCAGCACAGCAGCTCAGGTGGGTGCCACCAGCCCAACATTCCCACCAGCCTCGTGTGCTAAGCTTAGCTTACCCTACACAGATACATCTGCTGTGCGAGCACAACTGCATTTAATTGCTGAGATAAATTTAAAATAATTGCCTGGGTAACACTCACCCTTCCAGGGGTGTTTGTGGATGAGCAGGGCTTTTCTGGGTAAGCCCACGCTCTGCCCAGGCACTGGCAGCAACTTTTCCAGACAGCCAAAGCACAAATCCTGCTCTGGAACGCTCCCCACGGCCCCTGGATTGGTTTCAAGTGAGAAGCAAAGCGGCGACATTTTAAATGTTGCCTCCCACACAGTGTCTCTCTTCAGCCTCCGTTGCCACTTGCTGTGGGTTCAGAAGTCTCTGGTGGATCAGTCTGCCCCCGGAAAACTGTGGGTTTGCTAAAATAGAAGCATTTTTGCAGAAGGCAGTGATTTGGATGAATGTTTTGCCAGCACACATCTCAGGGACTTGCAATTTGTTTCAGCATTTTGTGTTTTTATTTTATTTTGGATTTAGTTGTCTTGTAGGCAATACTACCAAAACAGAATATTTTAATGTTTGTAAATAATTTTGGTGGGAGGGGCGGGGGGAAACCGTGATTTTCAAATATGTTTTGAAATGCCAGGGTTCCCTACCCAGCAGTAGTCTCATTTTGCTCACATCTCACGGTATAAGCTCTGGTTACACAGAACTTAATGCCACTGGGAAAGGACCTGAATGTCTTTCCCAGTAATATGCTTTACTTTCAGGATGGTGAATTATTTAAAATTCTTTCTATGGCTTTAGTCTGTCCCAAGTCACAATCTCATATTTCATTAATGTCAGTCTCATAATCGATTATTCCTTTTCTGGTAGCAGCTGGCATCTCCTGTCAAGGACCAAGGTGCAGTTGATACCTTCCTGGGTGGTGGTGGAGAGCAGGGCAGATGGAGGCTGCTGTGCTGCTCCAGCTCAGCCAAAGCTGGGGATGTCCTTGACCTTCACAGCCCAGGGTGAGTTGGAGGAGAGCAAAGCCAACAGCTGAGCAGAGAATTACACCAGCCAAGTGAAGCAGACCCCGGGCTTGGTGGATCCTAGAGAGAAAGCCTGGGACAAATCAGGACTGTCCCTTTCAAGACAATGGGAAGCATTTGAATTTGAAATGCTTTGGTAAATGCTGTTTTCTGGCACCTGGGAAAACTGCTCAGTAGTCACAGCAGGAAAAAAGAGTAAGGAATAGTGTGTCCAGTGGAAATTCCTGCAGCTCTTGGCTCAGCAGAGCAGAATTATTGGAGACTGGAGCTTGCCCAGGACAGTGGAGCTAACACCTCCGCCCTTGCAAGAAGTGGGATCTGGGGTGACCACAAGTGGTGAGCTTGGGATGTCATTAAAATGCAGCTCCTGCAGCAGCACAGAGCCCAGAATTCCCCACTGAGCAGTTTCATCATGCTGCAAACTCAGAGGGAAGGTGCCACCTACTAAATCACCCAAACCACTTCCTGCAGCACCTGTTTTGAGCTCCCATCTCCTGTGCCAGTGATGGCTGGAGCCATGTGCAAAGGGCTGGATGTGCAGCACACGCTGCCATTGGGATGGATGCAGAGCAGTAACACACAGGAGTAACACCTGTGCCCTCACCATGGGCAGAACCAGAGCACGGCCCTGCTCCGTGCTGGAATGCACTTCTCCAGCACTTGGACTATCACCCTCCCAGCTGCCTGCTCACTCCTCAGCTTTCTCTTTCTCAAGGGCTTCAGGAAGCTGCAGAGGTTCTGAGATTTTTCTTTTCCCCTTTCTTGAAAATGTGGCTAAAAATAAAGGGAGTGTTGAAACCAAGCCCAGCCCAGAAAGCAGAGTGTGTAGGTGTGATGCAAACCAGCACCTGGGGCTGTGAAGCATCCTGGGGGAGCTGGCACCCATCTGGCAGAAATGTTCTCTCTTTCTCCTCACTCTTTCTTTGGCACCTTGTCAAAGAGCACGCAGATGCTGAACCTTAAGTACTCCTGTTTGGAAATGACCTAAACACGTTGTTCTGTTTATGAGGAGAACGAGGAGAGGACAACAGTTTTCATTTGCAAAACTATCTGGGACCCCTGGGCTACTGCTGTGCTCTCTGGTTTTATTTCCTGGCTGAAGGTTTCTAGAGGTGGATGGCAGAACACAGTGATGGCAGATGCTGCTCAGAGGTGGTGGATGAGGATACTTCTGAGGTTTTGCCCCTGGCAGGTATAAATAGACCAGCAGACAACATGCAGTGCACAGGGGTGAGTTCTTGGACAGGGTCCAATGGAAAGGAGCTCCTTCAAGTGTCATAAAACCATGGAACTTCAGCTTAGAACCCGTAAGGAAGGCTGCTGAGTCTCCTTTATTGCAGGTTTTCCATGGCTGCACAACATGGGCATGGCAGCCCCACAGTGCCCCTCACTCACAGCCTCCCAGCAAGGGGGTGGGCAGGTCTTGGGGTGTGATGGGGAGTCTCCCCTGAAAATGGGGGATTTACAGGGACTTTGTACAGTGAGAAAAGTCTTAAAACATGTGCATGACACTACCACAGACCCCCAGAGGAGCCATGTCTGCACCCTGCCAGAGCAGAGGGGACTGGAGCAGGGTGGCCATTAACGTGTCAATCCTTGAACAGCCTAAGGACTACAGCTACCATGGGTTAAGGGCTGTCCGTCCAAACATGGACTTGGTGTCATCCCAGTGGGGTGGAGATTGGCATTTGGTACAAGGGGAATGTGCCCCTCTTGGGTTCAGTAAATTGCTTGGCAATACTGAGATCTTGGAGCAGCTCTGATCCTCCCTTTGGAGAGCCAGGAGAGGCTGTGTGCAGCCACAGGGATGGGAGAGTTACCCTGGCACACAAAAAGGGCCTGGATTTGCTGGGTAAAGGTAGCACAGGTGGGACAATGCAGGTACAAGATGAGTGTTAGGAGCTGCACTGGTCTGCAACAGCCTACATGGGGCACCTCTCAGGCACAGCATCCCAGCAGCAACCTGAGAGGCAGAAATTCCCCTCTCCTCCCTGCCTTCTCCATCCCCAACACCTTTGGCAGGACTGGAAATGGTAGGAAAGGATCCTCCAAGCAAGCCAAGAAGGTGGAAGGAGGGCTGTGAGATCCAGGTGGGAACCAAAGGGGCTGTGATTCCAGGGGACTTCTCAGGGAAGGGCTCCCAGGGACAGTGCAGCTGGTGATGTCTGTGGACACCAGCCAGAGCAAAAGCCATGAGAGCTGCCAAGACCCTGATTAACCTGCCCTCCCCTCACCACTGCCCTTGCTGATGGAAGTGCAGGGCTGGAAGCAGTCTGTTCCCCTCCAGCCCCTTCCTGCTTATCGGGAGCCGGCGGTGGGAGCAGGAGCTCTCTCACAGAGGGACCCTGCAAATCCTCGATGAACGGCCAGACCCAGAGCTGTTTCCCAGGGGGATCGGGCTGGATTGGATAATTAATCACAGCTTGTCTGGGGGAGGATGAGGAAGTCTGAATGAAGGTGTTAACGGCTCTTAAAGGCTTTCCTGGTTCGCAGAGGGTGCTGCCTCAAACAGATTATCTGGAAATATTATTAGCTGGAGTGGGAAAGGTTTTTTTTTCCTTCTCTAGGCTCTTTGCAGCAACCCTAAATCTGCTTGAGCTGAGGAGACAGGCTTTATTGTGCAGGGGGAGGTGGGGGAGAGGTGTTGGCTGTCAGTGGGTCAGCAATTAATTGGTTTATTCCTTTCTCACGGTTATTTTCTAACCAACATCGGCTCAAGCTGCGGTGCCCACTTTGTCCCAGCTCAGGAAACAAGAACCACAGGGATTTGCACTGGGGGGACCCCAGGCCACGAGATTGGCTTTGCAGGGGCTGCTGGGAGGTCTCTTGTCCTGCCAAGCCTCTTTCCCTGTTATCTCCTCTTAGGAGGAGGATGTGATTAGTGTTTGCTGCCGTGGGATGTCAGCTGGGGATGAGAACCGTGTGCCAAGAGGAGGAAAGAGCTGCCACAGGCGGATGGGGAGTGAAAGCAGAGACCTGCCCTTTTTGCTCCAAAGGAAACTTCCCTTCAAATGTCTCTGGCCCATTAGTTCAGACAAATGCTCTTGTTCAGCCCTGTGCTACCTTCTGTCCTGGCAGAAGTGACCCTTGGTGAGGGTGGGCTCTGTTCCATCTGCTGCTGCCATCTGGGAAATCATTTCTGATTAATCCAGCTTTATTGAAATGACATTCCTGTTTACCTGTGGCTTTGTTACAATTCTAGAGCTTACCCAGGTCAGAAACAGAGGGTGCCATCAAAGCAGAAACCTCGTGCCCTGCCAGCTCCAGCTCAGCCCAGCCTTGACCACCAGCTCTGCTGCAGTGGGTGGTGGGGCTGTGCAGGCACAGCTGTGCCAGGCAGTGGGGCTTGCTGTGAGCACAGTAATGGCTCTGATGGTGCATCTTGAGCTGAGAAATCACCTTTCAGGCCAGAGCAGGGATAGAGAAAGAGCATGGTCTGCAGGATTTCAATAGTTGTATCTTGGCATCCTTCTGGCTCAGAGAGAAAAGCAGAAATTTTGAGTCCTAGAAAGGTGATGGAGTGGGGACTGTGGAACTGCTGGTGCAGGGCAGTCCCCTCTCTGAGCCTTCCTGGCCTCCACAAGGCCTGCTGGCCAAGTGGGAGAACCCCTCCATGGAGAAATTAATTTGAAATCACATTGTCCACAGGGAACGCTCCCTGTTGCAGTGCTGCTGCTTCTCTTCCTATTTATTTAATAGGAATTAGGCACTCTGAGCAGAGTCCTGTGGGCTGCTTTCTTCATGGTGGCACTGATTTCCAACAACTAAGCTAGCCCCAAGGAAAGCCTAATGAAAGCAGCAGATTTCCAGGCCTCTCTCTTTCCTTTACAGAAGACTGTCCCCTTCACACATGAAACACAGCGAGCCCAAACTGATCCCCATTCTCCATGGGGATCAACCTGCAGGGATGATGAGAGAAACACAGTGAGTGCTCAGCTCTGCAGAGCTCAGCTGCAGAAGCACAGGATTCACCAAAGCCCTTCGAGCCAGCCCATTCCCCTTCTCTTGACTCAGGGCTGGAAATAACAGCAGGTATGGAGAATCCATTCCAGAGAGCTGAGTAACCCTCAGGGCAGCACTGCTGCTCCACAAGCACTTCTCCAGCTGCTGGGAGACTGCAGCAGCACTCCCTGGAGTGACACAGACACAGGTGCTGCTGGCATGTGTCTGGAAACAGCCCAACAGTGACAGGAGACTGAAATTTCTGGTTGTTTGGGCCCTTCCCCTGTGCCATGGGACCTCTCACCAATGTCTGCCCTCGGTGGGCCAGAGGCTCTGGGCTCGGTGGTTTGAAGGCAGTGTTGGCAGAGCAGGGAGATAATCTGTTTCCTGAGTTAAAACTGCTTTTTCCTCCCAAATGGTCCTTCAGGATTCACAAAGCTGTTAAGAGCAGAGGGGGATTTGGCTGGCCAGCCTGTGAGGCAGTGCTGGGATGGAGGGGAAGGGAGCAGGCACTGCCTGGGTGGGCACTGGAGACAGCACATTAACCATGGGAAGGGAATGTTGGCCAAGGGCTCCAGGGAGCCCTGAAAGCAGCACACGTTGTTGAGTAGCTCCTATGGGCTCATACCGAGCCCAAGAGCTGTGTCCACACCCAACAGTGCAAGATTTTTCTCCAAGGGCTCCTGGAGAGCATGGAGCAGGCAGGAGCCAGGAGAGGGACAGGCTCTTTGATGTTGGACTGGTGACTGTGTTAGCTCAAAAGCAAAGGGCCAGTGTTTCTGGTCTGCAACACAAGCTCTGAACTAAGCCAAGCTCTTGCATGTTCAGGCATTCCTTTCCTTCTTGCAGGATGTTTCTGCTATCACATTTCTCAGGGAAATCAGACACGTGGTCAGGAGGGGGGCACACTGAACCTGACAGTGCTTGATAAGGCAGATTGATGCTCCAGGAGGAGAACTGGGCAAGGGGCTTGTCACAGGCATCTCCAGCCATATTCCCCTGTGCCCTTCACTTCCCTTCAGCCTTCACCTCTGCAAAGCCAGCTGGCTGGTAGCCCCTGGGACTGAATGCATGGAGCTGGTAATCTTGTGCTGCCCACTGCAGTGACAGATATCCACAATGTCCATGATGGAGAAGAGACCAGCCACTTGTTCTTGCCTTGAAAAGCCTCCTTTTGCCAGGCAAGGACCAAGGCTCACACCCCAGCTTGTGTGCCATCAGTAACCTCTCCTGCTGCTAAAATTGCCTTGTCTCTCTTAATCATAAAAGGCTTATTTTCCCACACTGGAAAATGAATTCAGCACCGCTGGCAAAGCTGGGGGCTGGGAAGTTTTAATTACTGTTTGTACAGTGCTCTGGGGCTCTGGGGTGAATGGTGCTGGAGGCCTGGGAAGGGTTATATTATATATTAGCAGTTACTTATATTTTATTTTATTTTATATGTGAGTTCTGAGGTCTCATGAGCAGCTCCTTCCTGATTGCCCTACAATGGGGCTTCCTAACACAAGCAGTACAAATCCCCCTCTCCTGTCACAGTTACTGCTGCAGAGTGGAAGGGGGGCCTAGAAAATCCAATGTCCACCTACAGCCAAAATAAACTCAACCAGAGCGTGCCTGTAAATACCCACCTGCTATGCAGGGAAGAAGAGCCCTAAAGCTCTCCTCTCACAAGGCTTTTCCCATTAAAACATCTCTTCCCTAGGCAATTCAGCCACATTCTGCATTAACCTTCCTGCCCTTTCTTTGTTGAGAACAACACCTTCTTAATTATAATCCATCAAATTCCTCTCCCCTCTACCTGGAAAAAAATGGGATTTGGGGACAAGGAACAAATACGAAGTCATAAGTCTATTTTCATGGGAAAGGAAATCAATCCAGCACCCTGCTGGGAGCCCTGCTTTGCCTGAACCCTGGCAGGATGCAGTGAGAAGTTAAGGCTCTTAGCAGTGAGCACTACAAGAGCTCTGTTAAGCACAGCTCTGGTCTTTGTGGCCGAGTGCTCCCAGCGCTTCCCGCTCGGCACAACGGGGCAATTGTGGCAGCACCCTCTGCTCAGGGGACAGGCTGCTCAGCAGCCCCTCACAGGCCAGAGCCAGTGCTTTGGAAAATGATTTTGCAGAGGGATATGAGTGCTTTGATACTGGCCAAATCCTGGGAGAAGGACACATTAGTTATCAATTAGTGTGTGCCTGCATGTGTTCAGCTGCAGGCGTGTGATGGTGCCTAGGCTTGTGATGCCACCCACGTGAAAATCACTGAGAGAATATGATCACTTTGATCTAACAATTTCTAGGGTTTTTTCCCCCCCCACACTAGTGTTTTGGTGGCACACTTGGTTTTCTGACAGAGACTTCCAAAATATTCCACTGATTACTTCAAAGGACAAAACTGGAGTCACTTAAAACTTGCCTAAGCTTACCAAATGCAAAATCCTCTCCAAAAGACGTGCTTTCCCTCTCTAGCCATCTGCCACCCGGTGGTTCCTCCTGAATGGTGGCTGCTGGGGTGGTGGGCAGCCCCTCGCTGCCGTGCCAGGCACAGTGGGCAGGGCAGAGAGCCCAGGGGAGCCCCCAGGGTGAGGGCAAAGCCCAAGAGTGACAGCACTGCAGTCAACACCCAGTGGGTGACATGTCAGCACTGCTTCCAATGTTTTCCTTGCAATATGGGACAGACAGAAGGCAGGAAGAAATTTAGCTGAGCCTCTGTGCCCCTGGTGCTGCTGCTCAGGAGGGTTTCATTTACTGCCAGGTCCTGCATGGCTTCTGCCAGGTGGCTGCCGTGGCTGTCCCAGGGCAGGTCATTGTAGCTCTCATGGGTTACCAGGCCCTGTCACTGAAATCAGGCAAGGAGCACATCCACCAGTGCTTCCAGCAGCACCAGAGTGTGTCAGGGTGTGAGGGAGCCAGCCCAGCCCCACACCAGGGAAGGACAGGAAGGGACGAGGGTGACAATCCAGCTCACATCCCACCAGCACTTCCCCACTGCTGAGCAGAGGTCAGAGGAATGCATTTTGCAAAGTGTTTGTTCAGTTTGGAGTAACTCCTCTCTCGGGATATCCTTCTCTTCAGCCTGCCTGCCATAAAGAGGGGAGGGATTCAGGGTGAAGCCACAAAAGCAATCTTGAGGAAGAAACACAGATTGTCTCCTGTCCCCCAGCCCAGCCATCCAAAGGGGAGAGGCTGTCCAAGGATATCCCCTCAGGTCACATCCTGGGCAAGGCTCACCCCTGGGTGCTCAGCAGTCCCTTTGGGTGAGGTTCTGTTTGAGCTGGCTGCTCTGATCCCAGCCTGCCTGCAGCTCACAGATGCTTTTAACCTTTTGGGGAGGGGTCAGCATGGCCAGAAGCTGCTGAGGACAGTGCCACGATTCAGTCACACCCCTGCTCAGGGCATGGGCTGTAAACACAGCAGGGAAACCAGGCCACAGCCCAGCCCAGCCTGGCTGCCTGCCTCGAGGTCCCCATCACCCAGAATCTGGAGCTCACCTCTTTTTCCATTACCTCTAAGCAGCAGTGGTGAATGTTTCAGTGATATTTCCTAAAAATAAAAATGTCAGCAGAAAGAGCCATTTAATAACACGAGTCTGTGCATCTTTGGGCCCTGAGCAATCAACAGGCTGGGAGAAGAAAAGCTGAAATAACCCAGGAGTGAGAAGGTAAAAGTCCCTAACTGCCCAGGGACCTGCTGTCCCCAGCATCACCTGGGGCAGGAGGGCTGTTTGAGGACTCTTTTCCCTCTCTCCCTAGGCAAATAGCCAGTTCTCTCCAAAACCCATCTGTCTGCTACTCTGCTTGATAGAAGAGTCTGTATCTGGAAACAAGAAAT
This sequence comes from Ploceus nigricollis, assembly GCA_013399945.1. NCBI lineage: Eukaryota > Metazoa > Chordata > Aves > Passeriformes > Ploceidae > Ploceus > Ploceus nigricollis. Next base: position 11,831 of record VXBC01009145.1, on the reverse strand, counting down.
AAAACCTGTGTGACCCTGCTGAGATTCCTGTAGTGTGGCAGTGCAGGGTCACTGTTCTCTCACCCACAGGGGCTGCTAATTTTCTGTTATGGCTTTCTTTGGGAAAGGATACAGGCACCCTGTGTTAGACAAGGCTTTGCTAAGCAGGAATATATAAACCCAGCTCATAATAGCCTTAAATATCAGGAGTGGCTTTGATTCTAAACTCAGGAGCTCTCTTGACAGTGGCACAGGAAAGAAAGCAGAGAACAAATACTTTGTGCAGCCTTTTGGGGATGAGCTGGAGTGTAAAGATAACAAAATAAGCTCCTTCTGGCAGTTCAGGAAATGTTAAACCCCTGCAATTCAGGTTTTTGGGAAATGACCCTTCTTGGCATTCTTGCCTGCCTTCCTCAGGCCCTCATCTGTGCCCACCAAAATCCTTGGCTGGATCCTTTACAGGAGCTGGGGGCAGGAGCTTCTCCCCAGCAGCTGAACACGGGTGGTGAATTCTCAAGCAATGAAAGCACTGGTATGAGCTTCATTAACCCCTCTTTTGTGCCCCATCTAAGTGAGCAGGTCTGAAGGCTGTGCTGCATGCTTCCAGAGCCCAGCTCAGTGCAGAGCAGGGCATCTGAGGACATCAGGAGGACACTGAAAGCCTTGTCATGCAGCCTAACGTCTCACAGCAAGTGTCTATTAATAAGCTGTGCCCACGCTTCCTCCAGGTATTTACAGTGCCCTTTCTCCCTGTTAGCTTTGAAAACCACAGCTCTGTTGCACAGAGCAAGTCTTTGTCTTTTAGTGATGCATTTGGTGCCACAAGTACGTTTGACTGGGGCTGTGTGCTGGTAAAAACCTGCCTCATTTTGGGAAGTGAGCAGGATTTCCCTTTAAAAATGATCTCTACCTCCGGATGAACAGTTCCTGCCTGTCCTCTGGGAGCCTCTGCTGTGGAGTCAGTGGCTGGCTGGCTTTAATGCTGGCTGAAAAAGGGAACCACCGAGCCCACAAAATAGAGTGGTGACAGCATCAGTCCAGCCAGCAAGGTCACCTCCCCCTGGGCAGGTTATCCCAGGGAAACAGGGACAGGTGGGGATTCCCAGGTGCTTGGAAGGGGATCTTTGGAGGCTGGCTAGTGCATGGGGACCCCCAAAAACCATCAAGGGTGGCTGGTTTCTTACCCTTGCCCAGGGCAGGGCTCCTTGTGCCACACTGATTCTTGGGCAAATTAGCCAAAACTGGCATAGCTGCAAAGTGGGGCCAGCTGACAGCTGGGATAGACCTGGCCTGTGAGTCAGGTGCTGAAAGGTAAGGAAAGAAGCATTTGCAGCCCAGGGAAACAATGGGGAAATGAAATGGAAATTGAGACCTCTGAGTACCTCTGCCTTTCCCCCCAGAGAGCTCTGGGGTGTAGAGAGCAGTTCCCAAAATCCAGCTCTGTTATAACTCAGTTGTACCCTCTGAGAAATGTCTTTTTGCTCTTAGATGGGCAGTTGCTGCTGATTTCCTTCTCTTCAGCTAGAGCTGGAGACAAAGGACAGAATCTTTGGTAAAGAGCTATTTATGGAGAAATTGATCTTGATTTGCATCACTAATACCAAGCAAGATGGTGCCATGACTTTCTCACCATGGCTAAGGACAGAACTCAGAGGAGGTTGAGAGCCTTGAGGTCCTGTGAATGTTAGGAGCATGTTTCAGCATTGCTGGGTTGCAGGAGAAGAACCCAGTTTGCCTCACTGGAAAAACAGCCCTGCAGAAACCACAAGAACCCGTCGTTCTGGTCAGGCCCTCGGATTTTGTCAGGATTTTTTGAATACTCCTTCACAACTAAAATTCCCACTGAGCTGTCTTGCAGTTTACAAGGCCAGTTGGGATTGGGATGGTGCAGGTAAGCTGGCAAGCAGGATTGCCCTGGAGCATCAAACTGCCTTCAATTAGCTCCCTGTGCCTGCAGGAACGTGGTGCTGGCAGCTCATCACCCCTCCTGGTAAATTAGATATCGCACGGGGACTTAGTCACACTGGAGAAGTACAAGGCTCACAACTTGCTGAGACAAATTTCTCCCAGCTTTAATTAGCCATGAGATGCTGAAGTGCCTGAAGCTCTCTCTCTGCCCATGTTTACACTCAGTGAATCAATACAGTTTGGACTGAGGTCTCCAAATATTTGCTGTTAGCAAATATTACTGTGTTTTGCCTTTCCAGCTCTCTGCAATTAGCTGGAAAACAATGGTTTGTATCCCCAGTCTCTTCAAAAACAAAAGGGTGGATGTTCAGGTCCCAGGACTTCAGTAGGAGAGCCAGTGCTGCTCATCCAGCATCTCTGCTGTGCCCTGGCCCTGAAAAGAAATGAGAGGAGGAGAAGTTTCTGGCACCCCAAGGATTGAGCAGGGACCACTTAGCAGGAGCTGCTAATACAAGTGAAGGATCCCTTAACATTTGAGACTTGATCCTGTCTTTGCTGTGTGTTTTTTTTCCCTTTGAGGACACTCTCTCCTTTCCAAATCTCGTCCCCTCCCTTCATATTTCTCTTAGTGGCACGATGACAGCCAGGTAACTGAGGTGCCATTCTGATGGTGGCAGGAAGGTTCCCATCCAGCCAGCTCACACTTGCAAGTGCTGGGCTTTCCCCTTCTCATCTGACAGCAAATGCACTGAAAACCTTAAAAATAATCTGCATTTTAACCATGGTCATGCTAAACAGCTTTTAGGATGCAGTGAGGCAAAAGATGCAGTGATGCAAAAAGTGCTATTGGCAGCTGTTAAATAATTGTGTTTAATTTGCAGTAACAAAGCACATGAAATCCATGTCACATAAACTCTGCCAAGGGTAAGTGTTGTTTTTCTGTAAAAATGCGCAAGGTTAATTTAAAGATGGCAGGTCTGCTGACCCTCCAGATTGCTGTACAACCATTGTTATGTGTAAAAACGGACGTGAGAGGCAGCCCAGGTGGGTTTACATGCTCGTGCTGGCAGCAGAGAGCTGCAGTTGCTCGGTGGGAAGGGATGGGTTTGAACACGCCTGGCATGAGAGCACGGCTTAAAAACCTCCAGCTCATAAAGACTCACCCCTGATCCAGGGGCTCTGTCTGAACCTGACTGCAGTGAGCTGTGCCAGGTGAGGCTGGGACACTCAGCCTCGTGTCAGCTGGCACTGACTGTGGCACTGACTGCCAGCAGTGGCTGTGGCAGTGGCCACAGAGCTCTGGCTGGTGGCAGCCCTGCCTTGGCACTGGGGAAGCAGCCCCAGCACAGCAAGGGGACAGCTTGGCTCTCTAGCAGGGGAGAGGAAGAACCTGTTTGGCTCTGATAAATGATGCTGTTCTGCTCAAGCTAAAATGGAGCTTGAGCTGGTACTTTATTTCTTCCACCCAAGCCAGAAAATGGGAGCCTTGGTTGCTGGGATGTTTTCCTTTGCCAAGCCTCTGCACAGCTCAGTTTTAGCAAAAAGTAAGCCCAGCCCCTGAGACATCTGTGTCGAGGCTGTGGTCCTTGGTAATTGTTGAGCATGTATATTTAAGCCAACACGAGCAAGTGACGTGGAGACCAATCCCATTGCACAGCCTCGTGGGTTTCTGCCTGGATTATAGCAGTGTGAAGGAAAAGAGGGGCAGGAACAAGAGGAGGAGACAAGGAGGTGACCCTACTGCCAGAAAGCAGAGGCCTGACCCTGCTAATATGGTTCATCAGGGTGATTTGCTCATTTGGACCCTCCAGCATCTTTGTTGGGAGGTGCTGCCCAGCCCATTGTGCCCAGCCAGGTGCTGCTGTGATGGTGGAGCTTCACCATTCACATTGTGTTGCACCTGGGAAAGGCATTTGCTGTGTGTGCTGTTGGTTGTGATACTGGGGAACTGAGAGGGTTTTCTCTTCTCCAATTACCAGAGTGGCTGAAAGGCACAAGTTCTGTAGTACGTGGTGTTTTATCTTCCATCTGTCTCTGGGCTGGAAGAAGCCAAAAAGGGAGTAGAGAATTGCATTTACCTCTTCTCCCAGCGTGGGTTAGGAGAAGCAAAATGATAAATCAGGAGACATTTCAGCACTTACCTCTTGTTTTTACAGAAATCACTATACATTACAAGTGCCTTGGCATATGTTATAGCACTTTAAAAAGCCAATGTAGCTAATCTGGAAGTTCGCTTGTTCAGAGAAACACAAAACATGTGCAGCCATAAAAATCCCTCATTTGATGTCAAGCTATTGCATTTTCAAGTGTCTGAAAGGCAATCACAATTATGCATCCAAAGAGTTTGCCTTGAGTCACCCCAGCTCCTCCTGGCTGGTGAGAACAAAAAGATCAGCACAGCTTTTGGAAAAGTTGAGTTGTTGCTGCATGGGACAGATGTTTTGGTAACAAAGGCAGCCCCCATCCCAGGGCTCACCTTTAGAAGAGGGGCAGTGTGGTTTGGGGCAGTTGGCAAAGGAAAGGTAGTCTGGCTGAAAAGGGCAGAAACAAGCCAAGTGATGCCAAAAAGTTGGAGGACTAATGATCCTGGAGCAGCTGGAATCCCTCCCACATGGAAAGGTGCCTCAGGGGGGTTTGGTTGCAAAGTGCTGTCCCATCTCTGAGAGATGGTGAGGGGTTGGATATTTGTAAGTTTTCACTCCTCTGGTTCTTGCTACTACAAAATCTGTGGGAATTTGTCATTTTTGGAAAGGCTTCTTGTCTCTGCCTAGATAGATCAAGAGGTTTAGCAGTACCTGGGGGTATCTGTAAGATCTGTATGTGCATGCACAGATAGGGTGACCACATAAACCCTCATCCCAGAAAAAACCAGACAGAAAACTGGCATTTCCAAGTGCTTGACTCAACTTCCACTCTAAGGACTGTTCCCAGGTCCCCTTTTTATTGTCACTAGGACATTTGCTGTGTTTGATTGCTGGAGGGAAGCTGGTGGAGGACAGGTGTTGGGGTTAATAGTAAGGGATGCTGTTTTTCTCCAAAAGTCTTGCTCTGCCCTGATCCAGGTGATGACCAGGTCATCTTGCTCCCTCTTCTGCTGCAAAGAGCAGCTTGGCCAGGCCTGATCATGTTACCAACTTCAAAAATTGTTCCATCTGTGGAAGGAAAGCTGTCTTCAAAGGGGGAAGGGGGTCGGGCGTGCCGGGCGTGTGGGTCCAGGCAGGGGGACAGCTGAGGGCTGGCCCACGTGGCAGTGGCAGCCTGTTCAGCTGGAGCAGAGGACAGCAGTGAGCTGGCAGTAGCAGTTGGTGTATTTCCTGCCTGTAACCTACTTAAGGGGAAAGCTGAAATCTGTTGCAGGAACAAGCAGCCAGGAGCATTGGATGCTGCTGGAAGGAGGAGTATGATTCAGCCACCTGAAGGCATCTCCCTGCAGGAGAATTACCTTCCCTATAAAGCAGCAGGCACTGCTCTTAAGTGTTATCAAGCTTAAATCGGTTCCCTAGGTGACATCCCGGTAAGTGGATTTCCCAATTAAGCACATCCCGATTAAGTGGGATGTGCTGTAATTACAGAGCGCTCAGCACCAGGAGCAAATCAGATCCGTTTGCAGCAGAAGGGCCAGATTGAAGCTCTTCCCCAGTCTGCAGTGGGCTGTACCCAGGCATTGCTGTAAGCATGGATGTGGGCAGGCAGGAGATGGGATTCTGCAGCCGCCCCCGCCATGCCAGTCAGCAGAGTGTTCCCTGCAGGAGGAAGAGGCTGGAGGAAGCCGTGGTGCCACATCTTTAAACACTCTGCTGATGGGAGCATCCTCCTCTTGAGGTGGCACTCGTGTCTCCTGCTAGTCCACAACCTGCTGGATGAAGCCTTTGCTCCTGCCAGAGAAAATATACATTAGCAGAGATGGCTGCCCCAGCCAGGCAGACAGTACAGCCCTTCGGAGACAAATTCCCTCTGCACAACACAGCTTTTTCTGCCATGGCTCCCTGCCCATCCTTCTGACTTCCTCTTCAAAGATGTCCCACTCCCAGCACGAGGTCTCATGGTCCTGGAGTCAGACTGGGGCTACATAAGCCCACTCCTCTAAAGCTTTGTGGTTCCCAGCTACTGCTGGGACATCATGGGGGAGAGGAAGAAGATGCTCCTTTGTTTGTTGTCTATTAGTGAAAGGAAGAAGAACAGAGCATTTACTGCCTTGGACACCTCAGAACATTTTTAGCTGGATGGGGATATGAAATCTAACTGGAGGTCTACTGGCAATTAACTGGTCACTGGAGATGGGACATCAGGTGATGAGGTGCAGTCAGGGATGAAATCTGTGTCAGGAGGGGTGTGAGGAGCAGAACCACTTTGGAACTGGAGCAGAACTCTAGATCTTTAACATGGCCCCTCAGACCTGGCTAGTCTCTGGTGTAGAGCCTGTTTTAGCACTCTCAAGGTTTACCCAGCTGCCTCTGGATCCATAGCTCCCACCTGGCCAGGAGGTGATGCAGGTGGTGCAGCACACTTTTCCTCGGGGCTCCCAGTCCCCTGGGTCATGCACATCTTTGGTGGCCGTGGTGCTTCCAGGGGTCCTGTGCCTGCAGGCAAGATGGTCCAAAAGCTCCCACACCATGTTCTTCACTGGGGAGACAGGCTGGGGACAGGAGCCTGGCCACCTCCTAGGGGCGAGACCTCACATTTTTGGGTGACACCTTACATTTTAGGGTGACCTATTACATGACTTTTAGCTGCAGACAGAACATTACAGTAGGAGGGCAGGGGAAGCTGAGGAGCTGCTCCTACCTTTGAGGAGGTTACCCACATGGACATGAATTGGCTCTGTCCCACGTGGCCGTGGATGGATCTGTCCTCCTGCTGGCTGGGCTGACCTCACACCACTGCAGGACCTCTAACTGCTTGGTGATGCCCCCTTGCCTGCCCCTGTGCGTGTTCCTGTCCCCCTCAGCAGCTTCCCTGCTCCCACCAGCCAGGCTGCAGCATCCCCACGCTGCCCATATCCAGTCCACGGGAGATGTGCAGCGCTCTGTGAGTGCAGTGTCTGCGCTGCTGTTCCACCCCCAGGCCCTTGCATTGCTGCTCCTTCCATACTGCTGGTTTTGCAGTGCCACCCACTGGCAGAGGCTCTCCAAAAATCCTCTGCAGCTTTTCTCTGCCACAGGTGATGCTCCAAAGATGAAATATTAGAAGGATAGCTCTGGTGGGTGTAATTCACGGAGGATGTCCCATGAGTGCTGGTCCTGGACATCTGGAACCTTTCTGGCATCCTTTCCCGTGTATCTCAGTGGATGCTGAGCCCAAGCTGCAAGGTCACTGTGTGGGCAGAGTCCCAGGTCTCAGCTCAGGCTGTGCTTATGTTTAAGGCAACTCATCCTGTCTCACCCCAAGGGCCATCCAGCCCCGAGTCCTGCCTGCAGCTGGTGGGGCAGGCAGGGGAAAGGAGGTTCCCCTTCCTGCTTGCTGGGTCTGCCAGGTTGGTTTATGGAGGTTCTGCATTCCTGTTTCCCTGTGCAGGATAAAACACAAAGCCCTGGCTGACACCAAAACCCACGCTGTGCAGGAGGGAACATCCAGTTGGGAGTGTGCTCCCAGAGATGCAGGTTTGGGGACCCCCTGGGGACAGTGCTTTGGGGCCACTTCATTTAACAATTGCCAGGTCCCCCCGAATTTTCCCTGTCCCTATCTGACCCCATTTACAGCCTTGTCTTTGTCCTCAGTCAAGAAGCAGGAGGAGAGGCAGCGAAGGGACAGAGGAGTGCAGTTCTCAGGTCTGAATGTGTGACTGCCACATGCAGGGGCTGCTGCCAGCCTGATTCCCCATGGGGCAGCCAGAACCAGCCACTGCCCAGGTGTGATTGCCATGTTCATGCAGCAGCAGGGCACGTGGATTGTCAGGAACTTTCTCCCTAGCCTCCCAAAGGCAGGGAATGCTTCTTTTAAATAAAGCCTGACAAATGGCATCTTGGGGGCGTCAAGTCCTGGAGCAGTGTCTTCCAAAAAGTATGAAAAGGCCCTGGAGGGGAGCCTGGCACAGCCTCCCAGATGACAGTAATTAAAGGCTTTTGCGCTCAGGCACTGGGAGCTGCTTCTCTTGCAAATTGGCCTCGATTGAAGAGGAAGAGAATGATTGGGCTGAAGGGGAGTGATGGGGGTGGCAGGCAAAGAAAACACCGAGGTAACTCTCAATTTGCCGTCTGATTTTTTTTTTCCCTCTTCCTCTCTCCCAAACGGTGTCTGTGTGGGTGGAGGGAGCAGTGCTCCAGCTCCACGCAGCCTGGGCTGGCTCTGCCTGAGTGCTCTGGGGAGGTTAAGCTGAAAAGGAGCAGCTCTGCTCTGGTCCTGCCCACGCAGCCCCAGAACATCACCCAGTGTTTCCTGCAGCTGGCCCTGTTCTGGAAAGCTCTCCCGGCTGAGTGGCACCAGGGTCCCCCATCCTTTTGCAGAGCTGGCAAAAGAAGTTGTCCCCTGGCCTGGGCTATTTGTAGCCATTGCTCCCAGCAAGGGCCATACCACCATACTCCCTGTATGCTGAGGGGTTACAGGTCTTTCTCCTGTTTTAATTATAAAGAGGATATTGATAGCTTGTTTAATCCAGGCTTTGCCATGATATGTATTTTAGACCCTTGGCTTTTATTAAGTTATCTGAACATACTTAGGTTCAGTGCTAAGCCCTGCATCAGTGTGAACAGTTCCTGAAGGGTAGGTGATGGCATTACAGAAATGTGCTCCCTTCCCTTCCTAAAGCTGTGTCCCTCCTCAGACCCACAGTCACCAAAGGTGTCCCAGCTCTGGCTGGGGTCCTCCGTGGGGCAGTTTGTGTTGAAGTACTTGGAGAAATTACTGTGCTGTGAACATGAATGTTCCAAAGACAACCAGGTGCTTCACCATGCCAGGCCAAGGAACTGGTCCAGAATTCAACCAAGAGCCTTTGACCTCCGAGCCCAGGCCATTAACAGTCAGGTAAAGCAACTTAGCTCAGGCTGTGGCAGGACAGAACATCTCTTTGGCCATCTGTGAAGGGAAGGTAAACAAAGGATTGATTGAATGCAACTGCAAAAACTCCAGCAGTGAGTTTTTGAGCAGTCAGCCTTGCTCAAGGAAGCTGCTGGCCCAGTCTGCAAATGGATTCTCTCATCTGGGTCCAGTCCTGCAACTGCCAAGCCCAGTAGCCAGACTCCTTGTGGGAAGAGGGGGAAACAGGCCCATGGCTCTGCATTTGGTGCTTGGTTAATATTTGGAAGAGCTAAGTGGTGAGCTGGGTCTAGTGCAGCAATTGTGTTTGTTACAGAGCAGTAACTCTGCAGGGTTACCATAAAATTCAACACAGTTTATAGGAGATGCAGGCTGATGCAGAGGCAGGGCAGCAAACTTTTGGCAGGAAAGCACCCTGTTGTGTTGGGGCAAACCTTGAATCACACAGGTGATGTGACTGAACAAAGGACTTTATCTGCTGGCTCAGGAGAGGTGTGAGGACTGACTGCTCTACCACAGCCCATTCCCAGGCCCTGCAGTGGCACTCACCCACCCTCAATCCTCCCTGGCCTTTCAGAGGGAAGCTGTTTGCTGGGGGGAGCAGGGTAAGTGACAGAGGCAAAGCCACACGAGCTGCTGCAGCTCCCTGAGCAGCGGAGGCGGTTCCTGCGCGAGCAGGGCTCGCAGCGCCGGCTCCTGCAGCACAGCAGTGCTGTGCACCCAGAGCCCCACGCACAGCAGGCTCTGTGCTCCTCAGGCCCACTCCAAAAACTACTCAAAGCCCACAGATGATTCCTGAGCTTTGCATCCGGCCTCAAATACTCCACTAAACCCCTGTAAAGCAGCTCGGTGGCCAGGCTTGGGGATGCTGCAGCTGTGATCAGCTGTGAATTGCCAGAGGAGCACTTACATGATGTTGGGGGGTGACAACACCCCAGTGCCATGCAGCCAAGTGGGGTCACACTGGCCTTGAGGGGGGATCAGTGCCACCACGTTCGAGTGGGGCTGGAGGCTCCTTTGGGCTGCTCGTGGTGGTCGCTCCAGGTTGCTGCAGGATCACATCCCTGACTGGTTTTCCTTCAGAAGGTGGAGAAGAAGAGAGCACATTTTCTCCACCAAACCAGAAGTCAAGCTGGATTCTCCTTCCTCCCCAAAGCACCCAGGTTTGGTCCCTACCCTGCTTTGCATTACAAGGGGAGCAACAGCTTCCTGCAGCTCCTTCCCATCATCCCCATTCAAACCATCCTGGATCCTAGTTTCAGCCAGATTCGCCAGTGGGTTCAGCTGATTGTGCCCTAAAACAGCACAATAAAACCTCCAGAAAATAATTTTTTTCATTTCCACATGCTCCTCCACAGCTGCCTGCAAGCCCTGTGTGGTGCTTGGCTGCAAAAGGTTCCCTGGGGCTTACAGGGAAGGGCTGCAGAGGGTAAGAAGAGGGTCCTTAACCCCCCCAGTGCAAAAGGCACCTTTGTGGCCCTGCTGCTCCCCTCTGCAGGTTATGCACTGGTGTGACTGGACAGCAGATGACAGAGGTTAGGACAAGGTCTGGGGTGGCTGGGATGCTGTTGCCATGGAAATCACCCGTGTCTGGAATGGCAAGAATGAGAGCAACTCAGAAAGTAATGATCTGTCACATCGATTAAGGGGGAGTTGGAGGGATTTTGTTTGGGGAAAACCTCGTGCTTCAAGTAATAGGAATCCATCTGCCACATCTCCCTGTTTGCCTTTCCCTGAAGGGCTCTGTCAGCAGGAAATAATCTGATTTGTTTTGACCGGGGGTTTCTCCAGGGAGCACCGACACGGTGCCTGCCCATCAGCTGTGCTGCACAGCTCTGCCATCCTGGGATGAAAGGCACCAAGTCAATGCAATATTCATTCACTTCCTCTTCCCTCCTTCATTCATTTCTTCTTCCATTCATCTGCTTCATTCACATTTCCCCGGCACTTTAATGAGCAGTGCTTAGCCCCTGCAGCCTGCAGAGCCTTCCCCTGGTGCTCTGTGCTGCAGATGGCTGGCTGCAGGCTTAGTGATGCTGCAGGGCACAGCTCGGGGTGGCTGGAGCAGGGCTGTGTCGTGCCCAGCTGGCACTTGGATCTCTAAACCCCCAACAATACCCCCTGGGTTTTGCTGTTCCATCTTTCACATCTTGGTGTGATTTCCATGTCACCACCTCCTGTCCTCTCCGTGGGAGCCGTTGTGGCACCGACACCCGTGCCCGTGGCAGCCCTCCTGGGGGCAGGGGGTGGCCTGGGGGCAGGTGGCACGGCTGGGGAAGCAGGAGGGAGCCCAGCATGGAATGGGCATCACTGGAGAGCTGGTGCCAAGCACTTGGTGCAGGGCCAGAGCCACAAGCACAAACACCCTCGGGGATGAGTTGCTGCCCACCTGCCATGCCGCTGCCTTTGTGGCACTTGAGGAGCATGGGGTGACTTCTTTTTTTCTCTGCCCCGTGTCTGCTCTGAGAGACCAATCCATCAGGGGCAGGAGGGTAATAGCCCCTGTGAGCTCTGGGCTTAGACCAGGGCAGCAGAGCTGTGGGCCAGCAGATACAGGGCAAGCAGCCAGACCCCCGGTGTGAGCAGCTTGGGCAACAAGAGGTCACAACCATGTGCAGGAGCAGAAGCAGGAACAGCAGGCACCTGCACCAGGCACAGGCAAGCTCCTGGTTTTAGGAATTTTCCTCAGATAAGCATGGCTCAACCCTCCTGTTGCCCAGTCTTGAGCACTCACAGGGTGTGGATGGGGGGAACAAGCACATCTGTACCTCAATGCCCTTTTTTAACCAGAAACAGGCTTGCATTTTCCCCCCCCTGATATGCAAACATTTCTCTTGAAGAAAAGAAAAGAAAATGCTTGGGTACCAGCTGAGTAGAAATCCAAGAAAGATTAAAAGAAGAAAACCAATTTTCCTATTCATGATCTCAGCACTAAAGAACGACCCCTTCCTCCCCCAGCCCCAGCCCCAGCC